>VBSM01003230.1:975862-987328 GCA_008086735.1 Cheirogaleus medius | reverse complement strand
CCTCCCAGAGTGCTAGGATTACAGGCGTGAGCCACCGCGCCCGGCCTGGCTTTTCCCTTCTACGGTACACCCAAGCCCCTGGGTCCCGTTGTGAGAGAAGCGAGCCGAGTAAGTTGTATCTTAAAGAGACAGTTTTAAAGATCTCCTAGCGTCCCCACAGTGATTGCCAGGAAAGCTCTGCTGCTCACCTGGACTTCCCTCCATGACCTGCGCGGGCCCCTCCCTGGGCTCCGCAGGTCCCCCCAGCCACAGCGCTCGGGGGGTCCCTTTAAACCACCCCCTTCCGTGGCTGGTGAGCCTGTCTGATCAACTTCAAACTCCTTGCCTTTCCCTGGAACTTCCAGGTGATCGGTTCTAGGAAGTTTCCCTGTCCTTACTTCTCACCGCCTGCCCCATGGCAAACAGATTATTTCCGTCCTCCTAAGTTGGATCTATCAATGTTTCTCTCCTTCCCGCCCTTCTAGTATCTCCAGCACCTGCAAATGCTGTGATCGCTACCTGGACTGACTCTCCTTCCTTAACTCTTAACAACGCCAAAGAGATAAGTCCGAGCATTAGTCACCCTGTCATAATGGCCTGGCCTTTCTCCTGTCTTCCCGGCTAGGAGGAGTCTCTCGAGGACAGGGAGCACGTCTGTTACCCATCCCCATCTCCCTAGGACCTGCTGTGTGGCCATGGATTCGACACACTGCAGCTGCCCCTCCCCCCAACAGCCCAACAAATATCTATTTCATGAATCGTGAATATGTCTGCAGTGTTAAGAATGAGATTCGCCGGGTCAGACAAAGCCTCCCTCTTTGAGTGGCGGATTATAGATCTGTGGCTGGTTTACACTACTGGTTATTTTAAAGGTTAATCCTTGGTCAACTTAATCCTGGATAAATGTGCTTTGGTTTACAAGCAGACAGCATGGAGGCAGCCCATCCACACCAGCCACATGGTTTGCTTTAGCGTCAGGAGGGCGGTCAGAAGCCCAGCTGGGGGGTTTGCTTGTTGGTCCCTTCATTTTCCAGCATACGCCACGGTCGTGTGGATGGAGGGGAGATTTTGCTTTCCCAAATATTGCACCAAAACGCACACGTGAGCTGACACTCCAGACCCCTGCTGAGCTTGCCGCAGGATTCCGGGGGCCACAGGGCGTTTGCAGCAGGTGTTAGCTGGGCTTGCACAGGCAAGAGAAGACTCTTCCAGTGTTTCGGCTGCAAGAGTAATTATCCAACAATTATCTTTTGTGAGCTGGCTTCTCTCCCACAAATGGGCCTCCTTTGTAACTCGTGTTGGGTTCAGAAAGCCTTGAACATTCTTTCATGTCCAGTTGCATCTCATCAGAGCGTCGGCTGGGCGCTGCATCCCTCTCCCCTGAACCAGCCCAGAGAGCCGTTGGCTCACGCAGGGGCGTGTCTTGCTCTTGTATCTTTAACAATCTGATTGACCGAGGCTGCCATCGGTGCCGACTGATTAGCATTTAAACACTCCTCTCCCTTCCCTCCTCCAGCCCTGCCTCCCCCTCCACCCCACGCACCCCTGCTCCATTCATACCTCGTGGTGCGACTTTGCGATTTCTTGCAGGTAGCGAGTGTGAGTGGGAGAGGAATGCAGTGTGATGAATATGTGTACAAAAAATCAGTGAGTCATTGAGGGAGGGAGACAGACGCAGCACACAACCCAGAGAGGAAGCTCAGGGTGGGAAATCCATCTAGATTCAATTACCTATATGCTCGTGTAGACAAATCTAAGACTTGGGAATGAATCCAGTTTGGCAATGAGTGTAAAATACATCACGAGTAAGTTCATGATTTCTCTCCACCTGTTTGCTCAGATGCACAGACAAGAATGAAGACGGGATCCGTCTTTAAGGATGCTTCCAAGGCCGTGCTCAGAGGTGGAAAAGGTTTGAGAAATCTGGAGGCCTGAGTCCAAGCACTGGTTTTGCCCCTCAGTCGCCATGTGACCTTGAGTAAGTTCCATCTCTCAAAGCCTCATTTTCCTACTCTGTGAAGTTCCAACAGTCATCTCAGCCTGGTCGACCTTTAAGAAACAAAAATTGGGGCAAGGCAAGGGGAGTTATGTGTTCGGGTCACTTTTAGGGTGCTGAAAGCAGTTTTACAAGTTTGCACCACGTAAGAGATGGGAGCTCTCCTCTCTTTAGACGTACAGGGACAACAGCGGCTTTATTCGCTGGAGACGTGCAGAACATTCCCGAGAAGTCACTGCTGCTATTTTCATTTTAACGGTGAGAAAACTGAGGCTCGGAGGTAGGTGCCACAGTTGGAAAGTGGCAAAGGCAGGACTGGAAGCTTCCAGTCGGACCCCCAAAGCTACACCCCCATGGGACAAGGGACAAGGCTGTATTTTTTCCTTGTCACTCCTCCAGGTAGCCTCTGAATCCCAGCCTGGCTGCTCCCAGGGCGAGCACCACCTGCTATAAACACATCAGCACAGATCTCTCCAGCTAACAGGCGCCCAGTGACTCCTAGGGCGAAGCCTTGGTGATGAAGGAGGACCCTTGGGGGCCCTAAACGTAGCAGAGAAGTAGGTGCTTCAGCTGATGACTAGACTGCAGAAAGATGCGGAGAATAATTTCTACAAAGGCAGCACCGAAAGGCGCCTAGGAATGGGGGCGCTGGCCTGGCATTCCCATTTTCCAGATGGGCAAGCTGAGGCCTGTGGCATAAAAGACAAAGCTCTGGGTTAGGGCAGTCGGGAAGCCCCATTAGCTCGCTCTGTGGCCTTTGGTAAGCCTCTTGTCATTTCTGGGCCTCGACCTGCCCTCTGCATCCTGGAACCACTTCTCCATGTAAAACCTTAAGAGAAATGACAATACAGGTGCCCCTCAACTTACAATGGGGTTACGTCCTGATAAACTCACCCTAAAGTTGAAAATAATGTTAAGTTGAAAATGCGTTTAATACATCTAACCTCTCAGAGCTTAGCCTCACCTACCTTAAACACGCTTGGAACACTTATTAATACATTAGTTGGGGAAAACCATCTAACACAAAGCCTATTAGATAATAAAGTTACTATAAAGAATTTTGAATTAAATTTCAAAATTTGAAGTTCTGAGTGCGTACCATTTTTGTACCACCGTAAAGTTGAAAAACCGTAAGTCAGACCTTTGCAAGTTGGGGGCCGTCTGTATATGACTGAGCAGTAAAGGGTTAACTCAGCAGGTCTGGGCTGTCCACACCTTGCACATGCGGAAGAAAGATCTGGCCCTTGACCTGGGCTCCAGAGAGGTAACCTCAAAACCCTTGGAATATCCCGCCAGGTAAGAGTGTCTTTTTTTTTACCTGGGGGCCTTGGGCAATGCCAGGTATCTGATGCTAACGTTGTGATTTACGTGGGTGGGGGGTTTGGACTTGGTGTCAGATTGACCTCTGGAGGGGCTGGAGACCGAGGTCAGCCGCACGGGTGGCCAGTTATGGCTATGTCACCAACCTTCAACAAACACCCTGGACACCAAGGGGCGGATGAGTTTCCCTGGCTGGCCGTGCCCTATAGATATTGCCACGACACCAGTGCTGGGAGAAGGAGGCGCCGGCCGCAGGGCTCCACGGGGGCCGAACAATGGGGGCTTGTGCCCGGTCTCTGCCCCATGTGCCTCTCCCCTTGCTGATGTCACTCTGAGTCCTTTCCTTGTAATAAAGCATAATAACCCTGGTGGCTTTTCTGAGTTCCGTGAATCCTGGCAAATGGTTGAAAGTGAGATAGTCTTGGGGACCACTGAACCCCAATACTTGGTAAAAAAGGGAGATCACATGGATTGAATCAGGAGTGGGGGCAGAAGGCTGAGAGCTGCCCTTTAAATCTTCCTCTTACCCGAGTCACCTTTGATGATGGTGATGGGGGATGATGGAAGCTAATGATGGTAAGTGCCTACTGGATGCCATGTCCTACGTCCTGTATCTGTGGCTCTAGATTCATGGTTCTGTATCCTTGGTTCTATATCTGTGGGTCATCTCATTTACTCCTCTCACCACCCCTGAGAGGTAGATAATATTATTACTCCCATTGTACAGATGAGGAAATGGAGGCTCAGAGAAGTTTAGTCACTTGCTCAAAGCAACACAGCTAGCAGACGTTGGGGCTGGGATTTGAACATAATTTGAAAAGCACGGGGCAGAATGGTCTCTAATACGCCTTCCAGACCTGATGTCTTATGGGCAGGCAATTTTAAGGTACAATTTCACTTTTGGGGCCATGGCTGAGAATTCTGGGGCTTAGAAGGAGAAATGATTTCTGCTCATCTCCACTTTGCCCTGCTCTCTCAGGTCTACACCTGCCGGCGGTAGGGCAAGGACTTGGGTCTCAAACAGGAGACGTGAGTGTCTTGAGTCTATTTCGTTCTGTTCCATCCCATCCTGTCCCCCGCCCCCCATCTCACCCCAGCCCGGCCATCCCTTGATCAGGGCTGAGCACGGCCTGTGCTGGGGGACCAGGGACACACCAGCTCCACCCTCCGCCTCCACCGTCCGTGTCCCCACCAGGGATGAAAGGAATGAAGGTGAGCTAACTCCAGAGCCCCCTCGTTTCCCTCTCTAAGGCACCACACCTGTCTGAGGCTGGGGAACCAGGAGCAAGGGGCTCCCCAAAGTTTGTCCTTCACCCCTGCCTGCACAGTCTGGGTTTTCTGCTGAGCATAAGACAACCAGATGCAGCCTGGCCCCATCACAAGAGGAGGAATTGGGGAGGAATTCAGAAGAATTCAGGTCTCCTGAGTCCCAAACACAAACCTGACGTTTGGGTGTCCGACACCCACAGTAAGGAATGTCATGCAGACCCTTTTTAGAGTCTCTTGGTTGCAAACATATCTTTTCATGTTTTTCATAAACTTTTATTGAATGAAGCATACACATAGAAAAGTCACCCCATTGTAAGAGTACAGCTCGATGTCCTTTCTCAAACTGGACACGCCTGGATAACTAGCAGCTGGGTCAAGAAACAAAATATGGCAGCACACACTCCACCCCTGGTCTACTCCCTTCAAGAGTAACCCCTGTTTTGCATTCCGTCGCTGAGCATTAGTTTTGACTACTTATGAACGCATTGGATAATGATGCAATATGTTATTTTTCTATCCTGCTTCTTTCAATCAACATTGTATTTGTGAGATTTATCTATGGCATTGTGTGCAGTGGCCGGTCATTCCTTTTTGATAGCTGCGTAGTACTCCACTGTGTGACTACACCACAGTTTATCCATCCTGCTGCTGATGGGCATTTAGGTTGCATTTGTCTACTATGAATAGCACAGTTGTAAATATTTTATTGCATGGTTTTGGTGTACAGGTATACCCATTTCTGTTAGGTATATTTCTAACAGGATGCCCATCACAGGATATAGCATTTTTGTATTTAGTTGGTCCTGCCAAAGATTGAGTGCGCATCTTCCAATTTTGGTAAAAAAATCTATTCAGCTGCTTTCGTATGATGCAGTAACTAGCAGACCGCCGGAAACCTAATGTTGTTTATATAAATAAAAATTACTATTTTCATTGCTGTTCTATGGTTCCCATCCTTCAAGGGCTTGGGGATGAAGGTCTGTGCTAAGCACCAAATGAATAGTTTGGATAAAACTGCAAACCAATGAGCGATCACAAACTAGGGAACATCCAAAGAGGCCAATCAGACATTATTCCAATACAAAATTCCATTTTCCGAGGGTCGACTGCCCACGCTTCATCCTTATTTTGGCGTCCGGATCATTACCGGACACCTCATTACATCCTTGAATGGGGATTGCTTCTCTCAGCGCCCTATTTAACTAAGCATGAAATGAATCCGGGGGGCTGGGTGTGCCTGTAAGGAGGTTTCGACGTGGCTGCCCACGGACGGGAGTCCAGGCGGGGGGTGGGGATGACAAGGGTCCCCGTAGACATCGGGGGGGGGGCTTCTCCACGGGAGCCAGACTTAGGCAACCAGGCTTTAAGCTGGGGGTCCTGCGACCTCCCCTCTCCAGCCTGACCTCGATGAGGAAGAGATACAGGATAGGCATAAAGAATGGAGTGGGCAATTTTGCAACAGTCAGAATTTAAATCTCTAAAAGGTCCGTATCCACATCCTCTCTCTAGGACACGTCCTTAATTCCTGTCCTACAAAGGTGCCTCTTCCTTTTTTGCCAACATATCTTTGCATATGCTGGTTCTTCCACCAGAGTGCTTAATTCTCTGATACTCAGAAACACACACACACACACGACACACGTCACAACTGTCAGCACCAACATCTCTTTCAAAATCTCTGATAATTTTGCTATTAAAATTTAAGCCTCTTGTTTTTGTTTCTTGGGTTCTTTTTTAGAGATGCAAAGGAATTCTTATTTTAGAATTGAGGAAACTGAGGACCTAGGGAAGGAAAGTGACTTGTCCAATGGTTCCCAGGAAGTACCGACGATGATGACAACACTAACGAGAATAACATCTCAGTAACAATAACTGAGCCCTTACTAATGTGCCGTGAATCGGGCTAGACATTCTGCCATGTGTCAGGTGCTATTTTGTGGGTCCATTTTATAGGTATGGAAACTGAGGTTCAGAACAATGAAATCAACATCATGAAACATCTGAAAGCAGGCTCAGGACTGCCCCTGGGGCTATCCGGAGCCAGGGTAGGTGGCCTTTACCACTTCTTGTGTCCCCGGTTCTCTGACTCTTTCCCCCCAATACTATCTTTCTCGTCCCCTGCTGGGATGGTCTCCCCTTTTGCACTGGGCTTGTAACACAAGAACGACAACTCATCTGCTGCAGCTGGTACAACACTGGTGGCCGAGATAATGCAATATTGATCTTCCCACGGTAGACTCTGTTCCTTGTAGCCGAGGAGAAGGGAGATGAATGCAGGGCCCTGGCGAACAGCAAGCAGCATCTGTAAGGCGGCTTCCGTGACGGGCAGGATAACATGCTTTATTAGCCTTATGACAAGGCAATGTTTTGCCATCATTTTTGATCAGAGACTGGGCGATGTTAGCATCACAATACGTTTGGGAGGCAGCCACGCTGCCTAAGTAGCAGATGAAAAATAAAGTCAATGGTGGGGGCTGGGGGTGGTGAGAGATTGGGGTTAACCTCAAATTTCCAAGGGGAAACAGAAAATGCAATGAATGCTCAGACCCCCAAGCGGTGAGGTGGGGGCTCCAGTGCTGACCCTGGGGCAGTGTGGGCGGCACCTTCTCCTCCCCACACTCCAGGCTTGTGCATCTGTTTAAGTTCTGGGCACTCTAGAGAGCTTGTGCAGGCTCTGGGGGAGACTTCCCAGACCAGTGATCATCAAAAGATCACTTGCTTCAGAATCTCCTGGGCTGATTTTTGATTTGCAGATTCCTAGGCTTCATTTAGACTCATTTAGACTGAAGTAGAATTTTGGGAGATGAGAACAAGGAGTCTACATTTTTATCAAGTATTCCGGGTGAGTCACATGCTCATGGACTTAAAAAAATTATTTTTAGAGATGGGGGTCTCACTATATTGCCCAGGGTGATCTCGAACTTCCTAGCCTTAAATGGTCCTCCTGCCTCAGCCTCCTGAAGTGTGGGGATTATAGGTACGAGCCACTGTGCCCGGGTCCTGCTGACATTTGAGAACCACTGCCTTTGGGAGTTCTGGGGATGGAGCAAATTATATCCCATTATCCACTCCCCACCCCAACCATGCCGTTACATCAGTACAATTGCATTGAACTGCGTCATAGTTAATCATGTGATATTTTTATAGCACTTTCCCACATACAGTACACCCTGGAATAAAAACCTTGCAGAAGAGAAATTATCCTTCCCATCTTACAGATGAGAAGACTGAGGCTTGGAGAAGATAAAGGACTGTGCAAAAGGCCTCATATTCGGCCAACAAACCAGCCAACATTTATTCCCCAACCCTCCTTTAAACACATCTTGCTTTTTAGAATTTTCCCTTGGTCAGTGGTTCTCAACTGGGGGCAACTTTGCTCACACCCTCCCCCCCGGGGACATTTGGTGATGTTTGAAGACAATTTTGGTTGTCACAGCCGAGGCAGGGGTGCTATCCACATCCAGTGGGTAGAGGCCTGAGATGCTGCCAAACACCCTGCAGGGCACAGCACAGGCCTCCCCCACCCCCACGACAAAGAGCTCAGCAGTGCAAATGTCAGCAGTGCTGGGCTGGAGAACCTCGCGCTATGTGCACCGGCTCCCACCGTCAGATTCTACTCTGCGTTTCCCGGCATGCTTAGAGAGTTTTTAGCACAAGGGGCCACATGTTTGCATTACGCGGCTGGTACCTCTGGCTGCTGAAGGGGAAGTGTACTAACCTGGAAAGAGAGTACAACTGGGAAACCAGCTTAGGAAGCTGATTTAACAGGTGGGCGACCTTAGCCACGTTACCCCTCCTTGCTGAGCCTCAGTTTCCTCTTGGGGAAAACATGGGTGGAGGGGTTAGGCTACACGAGACTCCTGTCATCGCTTTAAAAATGTTCTGTGATCTAATTTTCTGTTCATACTGGGTGTCCTCGTTTGGAAGGCGAGAGACGAGATCTGAGAGGCTGGCCGCCCTCGTGGAAGACAAAGTCATCGTGTGTTTTGGCCGATCCATCTTCCTGCTTCATCAGCCAGATTTGTTCTGTGTTAAAAAGGAACTCCCAAGGCAGAGAGTGCTTTGGAAGGAAATTGGATTGGAATTTAATTGATGGCCTGGGCGATTTGCCATAGTCGTTAAATTGCCCTGAAAAGCCAGCCCATTGTTCTATACAGAAGCAACATGGCTTTGTTTGGATAATGCCATGGATATGAATTCAGTGTCTTCCCCACCGGACCCGCCGTGAGTAGAAGCCTGTCTTTGATGTGAATGGACCAGATGCAGGCCCAGAGCCCCCCTCAATGGCCTTCAGTATATTCTGCCTGGGCGGGACTTGAATTCAGCAAACCCTCCAACTCTAACCCCTAAAATCACAAGGAGCCCTCTCATCTGACCATGCCACCCCGCCCCTTAAATTCTCTCCATGGACCTCTGCCATCCACGCTAGTAATCCCCAAGTTCATCATTCGGTGGGCTATTGAGAAACACTCCACAAAAGTAAGTTGGAAGACGGTTGCTCCTCCTCTTGCACAATTAAAATGCCCACGTTCATGGTAAAGGCTCTGACAAGCCCTGCAGCAAAAAGGAAATGTGTTCAGCTTGATGGAAACCACGCTTTCCAAACCATTTGCACATAAATTTCCCTCCCACTCCTCCCTTTAGCCACGTCTCTCTTGTTTACATCTTGCAAAATAGCATTTCACAGAATTCCAGCTCGGGGAACACTAACCTATAAAAGGAAGTGGAAAATCTTCAGCCTGGCATTCAAGGATCTCCTGAAGTGGATTGCCAACCTTATGCCCTACCTTCTAGCACTCACTCTGCAGCCATATCAAGTCCCTGGACAGTTTCCAAGCCCCATGTTTTGGAAGAGCAGGAAGGAAAACCTAGTGGCTACAGCCAAGCCTGGAGCTGCAGAATCACTCCAGCCACTGGGTCACATTTTTGCCACTTTTTAGCAGCATGAGTTTAGAGAGTTAACCTCCATGCCTCAGTCTCCTCACCTGTGACATGGGTATTAGAGAACCACCTCATACTGCAGTTGTGAGAATTCAATGAGCAGGTGCAAGTAAAGAGCCTAGAACATAGTAAATGCTCAGTAAATGTTAGCTCTTGATTTAATTATATTATTACGACTTTACATGCATGGTTCCCTCTGTTGGCAAGACCTTCCCTCTCACTGTACAACTAATGAACCTCTACTCATCTTGATTCTGATCTCTTTTCTCTGTAGAGCCGTCTTCACATGCTCTGGTAGCACCTTGCATTCATTCATTCATTCATTCATTGCTTTGTTCATTTAATTTTGATTGAGCCCCTACTCTGTGCTGGCCACTCTTCTAGGCACTGGGGACACAGTAGAAATAGGACTGACCTGGTCTCTGGCCTAAGTCTAGAAGGAAAGCCAGAATGACAGAGATAATGAGCTGCTGCAACCAGGATGAGATCTACAGTACACTTCCCAGGGCCCTGGTCTTCATTCTTGCTCCTAGTGTGTTGCTTTTCTTTTTATTAAACATAAAATCCAAATGCTTTATTAATAGTCACAGGTCATCCCCATGGGCTACCTGGTCGACTCTGACATCTAGGACTCAGAGGTCAGGTTTGGCGCGGCCTCTGTGCTCTTGCTCCGACTCTAAGAGGGCCAGCACGTCGCCCACGCACTTGGGCCCTGTCACGTTGCGGATGATGGAGCGGCTCGTGGCATCCATAAATTCCACGCACACCTGCGTGCACTGTCTCTGCAAGCCGTCCTGCTCAGCACTTTGGCGACCCTGGCCAGCTTGAGAGGCTGCGCACGGCTCATGTCCGTGATGGCAGTGGGTGGCAGCCGGGCGGAGAGCCGAGTATGTTGCATTTTAATGACTTGTTTTCAGGAGCATCTTCCCACCAGACGGGGAGCGCCTCCAGGGAGCCGGAGTGACTGCCTGCATCATAGAAGACGCTCCTGAAATGTCTGCTGAATAGGGAGAGGGCCTGGGAGCAGCAAAGGCTGAGGGTGACCCTCATCTCCCTGTCCCCCTTAACCAAACACACCTGCCTGCTACTGGGACATCCAAACTGGCGGCCGCCACTTGCCACCAGCTGCAAACCCGAGCCCTTAAGGAAGAGCAGAGAGAATGACCTGGTTTATTCTGTTTGAAGAACTCAGAGTTCTCGGTGCCCTGGGTGCCTCTCAGAGCTCCATTTTTATTTCTTAAAGAAAAACGATGAACCGGGTTAGCGCTAAAGAAGATGGGTAGGAACCGAGGCGGGCTGGCGGGTGGTCTGCGGCTCTCCGAGGTGCTTTCCTTGTCAGTTCCAGGGAGAGGGAGAGAGAAAAGACACGATTCTTCAAATAGCTCTTCTCTTTTTGGGGAATATGTAATCGTCTCAATTAAAACACAGACCAGAATATTTAATGGCACGGAAATTGATTTTGATGCTATTTAAATAATTTCTCCCCAGAGGAGATGGGTATTACTTGGCCTAATTTGGTGGAAGCATTCATTTCCTTCCTGGCTCAGAACTTGCATGCGGGAGGTTCTGTTCACGAAAGGCAGATCTGAATTCGGATCAGGCTCAGAGGACTTTTCCGGGTTACTGGAATAGGACAGAGTGTGAGCTAAGGCAGCTCAGGTCAACAAGAGAGTTGCAAAGAGCGATCTATGGGAAGCTTGCCCCAGCTATACTCCCCTCGCCTACTCCCAGGCTAAGGCTCCAGGGGACCCAGCCACAGCGGGGAGCTTCTGGCACTAGGGCGTGTGGGTCCCTGCTGCAATGCCCATGACATCATTAAGAGTGGAGGCTGGCAGCTGCAGTGGCTCACTCTTGTAATCCTAGCACTTTTGGGAGGCTGAAGAGGGAGGAGGGGTGGGGTATATTCACACCTAATGGGTGCAGTGCACACTTTCTGGGGGATGGGCATGCTTGTAGCTCTG
>VBSM01003230.1:955330-975762 GCA_008086735.1 Cheirogaleus medius | reverse complement strand
AAAAAAAGAAAAAAAAAGAAAAAGAAAGATTTAGGGTAGATTCCACTGAGAGTCAAGAGGTCTTGGGATTGGCCTGGATGTGGTGAGGGGAGTGGATTGAGAATGCCTGAAGGGTCAAGGATGACACCAAGTTGCCGCTTGAGCAGCCAGCTAGAGAGTGGAGACTCTCCTGAGACAGGAAATGCTGAGTAAGGGCCAGCTTGGGAGGGAAGAGCAGATTTGTCATCTAGATCACTGCAGAAAGGGGAAACCGTCTATGTCAGATGGTTGTTGGGAAAGGTTAAGTGAAATAATGTTTGTGCAGAGCTGAACGTATAGTCTGTGTCCGGTAAATGCATGGTTTAAGAAGATGAAATGACACCAACAAAGGCATTGTGGCAGGATGGACAGAATGTGGGTTCTGGAGTCACAGAGACTTCAGTTCAAATCCAGGGTCTGCCACTTATGCACTAAGTGACCTTGGATGCCTTATTTTGCTCATCTGAGTCTTGGATCCTCATCCAGTGACATGGAGGCACGGATGAGCAGGCACTGTGCTAGGCGTTTGACTCACATGTCTCCATCAGCCCTCCCGCGCACTCTGACAGGTAGCGGCTACTCCTGCCAGCCTTATTTTACAGATGAGGACAAGGAAGCTGAGAGGGGTAAACATACTTGCCCCACGTTGCACAGCAAGCAGTGGGCTGGCTTTAGAATCCAGGACTGTGCACTCTGCAATGATTATAGTATCCAGGTAATCACATCTGCCTCCTGGTTGTGGGAAGGAGACCGAGGGAAGAGCTAATGTGATGTTTGGATCCAGTGGACTATGTGCAGCCTGAACGTGCTGAGTGGTACAAGAGTCCTTTCTGTAGGAATTTAGGGGAACAGGAGCCGGATGCTCAGGGAGGCTTCCTGGAAGAGATGGCATTAATTCCAAGACTGAATAGGAGTCAGTCTAGGAGGGCAGGTCTATGGGAAGGAGAGAAAGTGGGTGTGGCAGCCCAAAATATGAGCTTAGTCATTATTTGTGGATTGAAGAGAAATCAAAGTTCTCCATCTTATGCTCAAACCATTTCCTCTTCTTTCTGATTTGCTTTGAGGCTCTAGTGACCTCATGTTGGTCTGTCTTTAGGGACTGAGCTTTCTCTTGATAAAGACTGTGGGTTTCATGTCCTGGGCTTTCAGCAGTTCCCCCACCAACCTGTGCACCTGTTGGTCCTCCTTGTCTCCACTGCCTGGTCTTTCTTCCCCGGATTTCAGGCTCTTGGTTTAAACATCACCTCTGCAGCTTTCTAGACTAGTTCAGTTTCCCCATTACCTGCTCCCTAATCTCCCTGTGCTTGTACCATCTAAGTCTGTCCTTCCTACTAGAAAAGAAGCCTGAGTGTGGCAGTGACATCTGTGTTTACAGAACTAGTACCAGCAGCTGTGATACAGGCATACAGAGGAGGCCAAATAGACACGTGAATAACTGAATGAATGATTGAGTTTGTGTGTTGCATCCTAGTTCCTTACCACATCTGGATTCATATCTTCCTCCCCCTTTCCCTCGGGAACTCTGCAGATTGACATGAGGAGACGTGTGATTGAATCTCATACCTAGCACACATGTGTCTCTTCTCCCAAGAAGGATTGTGGATTTCTTTTTTTTTAATATATCTTCTATGACACACCTGGCCTCCAGACTATTAGTCCCAGAATTCTTCTTTTATCTAGTACAACTCACTTCCTTCCCTGGAAGCAAAAGAAAATCCAAATGGTTTGACTATATTTTTAAGACCCTCCAGGATTGGGTCAAACGAATGTCTGTAACCTTATTTCCATCTGATTCCTGACCACGTGGGCTCTCTCTTCTTCATCTGTGAGACACTCACTTATGAAGGCCATCGGTCCCCCTCTACTGCTCCTTTTTGACTAATCCTACCTCCTCCTTAAAGCCACTCCTAATCACTCCAGTCCAATCTGACTTCTCTGAAATACTTGTATATATTTTGTCCAAACCACCCTTTCTGTTATTTATCTTTGTTTTGTATGTGTCTACCCCACCTTCTCACCTATATTCTTTGGAAGAGCAGAAAACCTTGCCTTGACCAACTTTGTATTCTTAGAGCACCCATACCTTATGCTTAGTAGGCACGCACTACCTGTCTCTTATGTGTGACAATCATTTCTTCTGTAACTCCTTGTTCCATGTCTGTCATCCTTGTTAGATTGTAAGTTTCATGAGGGTGGGGACCATGATTCATCAATATACTCCCTGCTCTTGATTCCTTGCAGTATAGTAAATGCTCAATCAATAAAAGCATGCCTCAAATTTATGTTTATCTTTGGATTGTGTATAATTTACACAATAATTTACTTCATTAGATTCATAACAAACCTAAGTGTGTCAAATCAGTATATGGAAAGGGGTAATTATTTCCCCACTCAAGTTCCCCAAGGGAAAATCATTTTGTAATTGTTGAAAACATAATCAGACATTCATAAAATTAGAGACCTACATGGTCACATATAAGCCATGGATCACTTTTTTTCTTTGAGAGCACATAAATCACAAACTTTTCATCAAGAAATTAAGAGATGCTATGAGCACTGGGCGAGATACGGCAGATATGACCAGCATTCCAGGATAGAAGAAGGCACTGCACGCAGCCTAGAGCACAATGGATCTTCAGCACCATGGACAGCAACCCACGAGGCCACCTGAAGAGATCGTGCCCTTAAGAGCTCCTATGCCTGGGTTAAGACATCTTGGGGTATCTCTCCAAGTTCAGTCTCCTCTCTGCCCTCCTGATCCCTTTATTCTGTCATGCTCTTTCCTATTGTTTCATTATTTGTACTCAGTTTTTCTTCTTCCTGACTCCTTTGGGCCTGTGTTTTTTCTCTTTCCTGGCAGGCTGAGTGAAGAAGGAGAGCTAGTTAAAGCAGAACAGTCTTCTAGCTGTGATTACTTGTGTTCCTCACCCTTATCTACTCCTCAGATTGCCCTTCAAGGCAACACTCTATTTTGAAATCATCAATGTAGGCATACATATACTATTTGCCTCAATCCTTTCTGAGACTGCCAAGGATAGAGAGATATCAATAATCCACATCCTATCTCTCTTGGTGCCAGTCATTTCATCCTCACCTTCTCACCCCAACCATACTCCAAAGTGCTTTTCTTTCTCTCATTTGGGATAAAACTTTTTTTCTTCTCATTTCAGCTCTTGTGGTAGTCCTAGCTCAAGTTAGAAATCTAAAAATCTCCCATTTCTGCTTCCTCCATAGCCAGTCAATCACAGGTTTTGTTCATTCTTTTAACTATGTCACTTCCTTTACCCCCACCAAGATGTGCCCACTGGCCCAAGATACAATCATCTCTTGCCTTAGATGATCACAACGGACTCCTCATTGAGGTTGCCCTGACTCCAATCTCTCCCTCCAAAAGATCCCCCTCTCATGGAAATTTTTCCAAAATTAAAATATGACCATATTACTCCCCTGCTTAGAATCCTTCAGACTTTTCCCTTAGAATAAGGTCTGATTTTTCAAACCTCATGTATAAATAAGGCTCTTCAAATCTAATCCAGGCCTACATTTACAGCTTCAATTCCCCCACTCCCCTCCTTACCCTAGACTTTTTATAATTCAATCATTCGATTATATAGACTTAAACAGCATTTTCTAGATTGATGTAGTATACAGCATAGTGGTTAGAAATATGAATCCAAAAGTCAGACTGCCTGAGTTTGGATCCAGTTCCACAATTTGCTAACTGTATATAACATCCTTATACCCAAGTTTCCTCAGTTAAACACAGGAAAACAACTATAGTGGTGCCTCCTTCAGAAGGTTGTTGCAATGTAAATGAGATAATCCACACAATGATCTTAACTCAGTGCCATTTTCCTTATCATCAAATGTACCATCTTATCTGTGCTTGGTTCATGCTGGTGTTTTTGCCTCTCTTCTGCATCTGGTTAACTGCTAACCCCTCTTCAACTCTCAGTTCAGGCATGACCTCCTCCAGGAAGCCCTTTGGGATTCTTGGGCTGGGTTGATGACTCCCTGCTCACTTCTCAGACTGTGCTGTAGCCATTTGTGCATTCGGTACACACCCTGTGAGTGTGGGCTGAGTCTTTCCTCTCTCCATCCTCAGTACCGGGCACAGTGTCTGGCATAGGGGGTTACACTCAAGTAGCATCTGCTGAATGAATGGGTCTATGAGAAACTTATTCTCCTGCGAGCCTGTGTATTTCAAAGGTGGAGGCTGTACCTTCTCTGCTTGTGCCCCCTCCACAGCTCTCCACCCAGATCTGGGCAGAGTGGATGCTCACAAAAGCCTGTCTAGTTTGAGTGAATTGGAAATGACAGACTCATTCCAGAAGTCCTCACGCGGCCATCTTGATGGAGGGAGAGGGCGGCTGGCTGGCAGGTGCAAGCAGATAACGCCGGCCAGAGTTGGTGTGAGCCATTTATTCTCCTGAAAGAACTGAAGCTAATCTTTCATAAGCAGTCCGGCCGGGTTCTCGTTTCTAATACAGATGCTATCGGAGTCTTAGATGTGATAAACTCCCTGGGGTTTCCATACGACTCTGAATGCTGGCTGCAGTTAAATGCCTGTTCTCCTCCGAGCTCTGGCAACTCCCTCCAGATAGATCAGTCGGCAGCAAGCAGACACCCGGCTGCAGGAAAAAGCCAGGTTTTCCTTGCAGGCTGGAATAACTAAGAGGACCAGCCTCCACACCCCCTGTGCCCTCTCCCCATGGCCCTCCCTCCTCAGCCCTCAGATCTCAGCATAAATGCCATCTCAGAAGGGCCATCTCCAGTCACCTTAAATTAAAAAGTCCTGTAAATGTTACTGATGTCCTTGTTTACGGTGAGCCCTAGGAGGGCAGGAATCACCTGTCTAGACTGTCATTGTATCCTTCATGTCAACATAGTGTCTTGCACGTAGTAAATCTTCCATAAATATTTTTGGAACAAATGAACCGGCAGGAAATAGGAGTGCTGTGAGACCTTAGGAAGTAACTTTGTTTCTCTGGCTTGTTTCCTGTCCTGTAAGATGGAGGAGGTCAGTGGGATTTTGCAAGGTTCCTTCCAGGCCCGTCATCTAAGAACTTACCGAAATGAAATCAGGAAGAAAGCATTTACTATTGGGTGCTTCTCTTCTAAGACTAGAGCCTTGCTAGGTGCATTTACCTAGAATGGGGTTGCTTAACCTCAGCACTCTTGAAATTTGGGCTGGATGATTCTTTGTGGTGGGGGACTGTCCTGTGCATCGTAGGATGTTTAACAGCATCTTTGATCTCCACCTACTAGACGCCGGCAGTAACGCTACCCCCACTGGGTGGTGACAACCAAAAATGTCCCCAGACATTGCCAGATGTCCCTTGGAGAGCAAAGTTGTTCCCCAGCTGCTCCCCAGCCCTGCTGAGAACCACTGGCCCAGATCATGGTGGATCTGATAATCATGCCAAGGACCTCAGACTCTTGTCCCTCTTTGCATCCAACCTGAACCTTCTCTGCTGCGATAGGAGCTGGTTTCCCCCGGAAGGAATCTCAACAGAAGACAAATGCCCACCATGGCAGTGGCTGTCAGGCCTGAGTGAGCATCAGAATCTCCTGGGGAGGGCTGGCTAAGGCACAGATTGGCCGGCCCTGGCCCACAGTTCCTGATTCACGAGGTCTCGGGAAGTGTCCAAGATTCTGTATTTCTAACAAAGGCCCAGGTGACGCTGATTCTGCTGGCCCTGGCACCAGACTATGGAACCAGTGCCCTATGGCTGTGGTTCCCAGGTCTGGAAGTCCATGAGAGTCACCTGGGGAGCTTTTAAGCACCCCTATGCGTCCAGGCTGTGTCCCAGCCCACTACATGAGGCTCTCTGGGGTGACACCAAGACACCTGTGTCTTGTAAAGCTCTCCAGGTGATTCCAACATTGCAGACAAGGCTGAGAACCTCTATCCTATGGTGCAGAGAGAGCCATGAATGTCACTTCTGTGTTTTCTACGTTCTGTTCATTCAGAAAGAGCCCTTAGATCATTTCGGCCATGGGGAAATGATGGAGTGGAGGAAACCTGCCTTTCCTTCAGCTGTGGGTTTCCTCCTCACTCAGTCGGCCTCTTAGCCACTTTCTTTGTTCGCTGGCCGGCTCATGCCTTGTCCTCACGTTCCTTTGTTAGTTTATTCTTTCATGTGCCCCTCCCTCTCATCCCTGAATAAGCAGATCACTCATCTGCTTCTCATTCCTCACCTGGTCTCTTCTTCATTTCCTCGCTCGCCACCTATTTGCTCATCCTCCTCCCCATTTTTATCTCTGCTCATTTATTTTCCCATCCCCTTTTGTGCACAGAGAGGGCAGGAGAAGGTCAATTGAGACAACAGGACTTTGCCAGTGGAACTCTCTTCCCCTCCTCTCTTCTCCTCTCCCTTCCCTCCTAATCCTTTTTGGAACTTCAGCTTAACCATCACTCCCTCCCTCGATCTCCCAGATGGGTTCCAACCCCCTCCCCTGCTCTTACATCAGCCCAGAGCTCACAGATGTAAGCGTACAGTGATTTTTATGTGAGATGATTTCCGCTTGCCCGTCTCATGTGACTGTGCTCCGTGAGGGCAGGGGCCCTGTCTGTCACTCTCATGGGATTCCCAGTGACTGGCACCATGCCTGCCCAGAGTCGGTGCTCATAGACACGTGAGGCTGCATAGACACCTGTTGCAGCTCACCCTGCCCTGTCTGCCTCCAGGGCTGCTGTCGCTGTGCTGGGGGAGGTGAACATGGAGGTGACAGTCCCAGGACTCTGTCCCCAGCAATTACGGGCAGGGATGGATTCTGAGATTTTCCAGTACAGAGAAATACCTACTTCCCACTAGCTTGGCAGAAGTTATCCTCAGTAGTCACGACTGATTTCTCAGGCTGGCCTCATGAGCTGGCATTTTGACCTGGGCTCACAAAACCCCCCAGAAAGTCCTTCTCTTCCATGTACTGGGGGAGGGAGGTCGGTGTTAGCCATCTTCGTTGTCTGGGGCACCACTCAGACTTTGGAATCCCACGTTGTCTAACATTTACACACCCGAGGGTGTGTAATTTTGCAAGTAGGAACAGAGGGTCTCTGGGGACTGGGAGAGTTCAAGCAGTTTGAGCAATCAGCCTGTTTTGCAGCTTCTTGTTTTGTAGAACACTGTGGGGCCTCCAGCCACCCAGCCAGCTAAACCTAGCCCCTAGCAGATGCTGGTGGCTTCTAGATGAACTCGAGTGAACTTTTCTCATTACCATGCTAAAGTCTCCACCCCAGACAGGGCTATAGCTTCATTACCATAACATGTGACGTATGTGCTAGCATGATGACCCACTATGCCTGCGCCAGTGGAACCCGTCCCCTGCGTGTGATGGCACCTCTTCTTTTTTCTCTATTGCTCCACAAAACCTCTACGCCACTTTCCCTCTGGGAGACAGCGCTTTGGAGAATACTCCCGCTGAGCCCCTTACTTGTTACAAGTAATAAACTTCTATAACCAAGACCCACGGTATCGTGGAGAGTTGTTTGTTACTCGACAAGTGAAGGAACCTCAATTTTTGGGCTAACAATCTGCTTATGCATCAAGGCTTCCCCAAGTGGGAACACTTAGGGAATTAGCCCAGACCTACTCAAGGCATCGGCCAGGCTCTTGAGGAGAAACAAAGGGCAAGTGTGTACATGCAGGTGCCTGGGCCTAGATGGGCAAGTCTTAGGATGCCTTCACTTCTGTAGGCCAGAGGGAAACAAGCAGTGGAGACTCCAAGGTGATAGTTTCATGGGTCTATACTCATCTCCAAATCCAACCAGTTGCATTTACCAAGTATCTACACCTTTTTGTATGCCAGTTATACCTCAATAAAGTGGTTAAACAAGGACAGAGAATTCTAAAGTATTGTTTAGAACTGGTCTGCACAGTGTAGCCCAGGTTGGCTCCACTGGAGGCCCCTTTAACCAATGCTAGTTAACCATGGAAGCTGGAAACCCTGGCTTTCCCAGCAGCAACGAGCTAGGACCAAGTAATAGAATTCCAAGGATGGGAAACAGCTCTCAAGTTCACGCCTGGAGACACCTGCCCATCAACAAAGAGAGATGTATAGGATGCCCCCCACCAACCTTGGTCGGTGGCTGTCCACTGTCTTAGCTTTTTGGAGTTGTGTTCTAGATCTTTCTCATTATGACCCCAATACTCACCCTCTTTCCTGAAGTCCCCAGTGCAGGACAGATGCTCAATTCTTTTAACCTTACTGCTAGTTGAGAGGGAAAATTAATAGGGATGCTGCTGTCTTTGGAGCACCCACCCAGAGCTCAGCACTCCGTTGGAGGTTTTACACATGTTAATTTTATTGGACATAGCCCCCTCCCTCCCTCTGTTCTCTCCTCCTTTTTTTTGCCATGCTAGCTATAGCTAATGAGCAACCTTATGCATATAACTTTGGCTACCATCGAATCTATCTTCCAGCAGAAATTACCTGGAATGAAATCCTTTGGTCAAAGGGCACGGAGATTTTTATAGCTCTGGCTGGACAGAATTGCCATATTGCTTTCCTACGGGGTCTTTCAAATTACAAAGCACCTAAGCTTACTGATGCTACAATAACCTTGCCAGCACCGAGTGTTATTGGTGTAAACATTCTAAGCTAATTTAGTTGGTTTAGTGTGGTCCCTCAAGGGTACTTGCAGGTGCATTCGTTTGACCTCTACACAGGATGAACGTTTCCCATGAGTGTTCTACTTGTGTTTCATCCTTGGTGAATTATCTAATTATTCACTCTGTCTCTTTGTGTTTTTGAGGTTGGGATTTTTAAAATTAAAAATCTGATTGAATTATATGATAAACCCATGTTTATAAAATCTGTGGGTTTTTTTTCCATTATTACCCATCCCAGAAGCCTTTTAAGATTTTTTTTCATGAAAATTTAATACTGCAGATATACTATATATCTATTTACACGCTATATGTAGATCTGTTCTTTATACATACACAGGAACCCAAGAACCAATTTCTGTCCCTTTGAGGGGGCAGAATTGACCTCATTGAGAAGTATGCAGTAAACTACTTTCAACTAAATAGTCCAACTAAGTAATGACGAGCTAACGCTAATGAACTAAATGATGATTGAATCAAATAAAAAATTTGACAAGTGTTTTCTGGGCATCTATTATGTACAAGCAATGAGCTAGTCCCTGTAGATTGAAAAATGAAGCAGTCTAGGGCCTTGATATTTTTTCTTCTGGCACTTTTAATGCAGACAGACGAGAAAGCGGAGAAAGGCCATTGCAGGTGGAGGGCCATCCTGAAGAGAGGTCTGGGGACAGTGGAAAAAACCCACCGAGCAGCAACAGCAGCAAGTCAGCAGCAACCACAGCAAAGGATGCAGGAGGTGGGTGAGCAGACCTGTTTTACACAGAAGCAAAGCGCCGAAGGCAAAGTCCCTTCTGGGGACGTCCTTCCAGCGCATAAGGAGGAGCAGCCTGGAGGCCAAAGGGGGGCCTAGGAGCCCAAAGACCTGGTTCAAAGCACAGGGACTCTGGGCCAGCCCCGTTATTTCAGACTCTAAATCTGAAAAAATACAGGAGAATAATGACACCCACCTCTGCAAGCAGGGGTGAGGATTAGATGAAATAATTCTCCCTGAACTCTGAACCTGGACACAGTACCTGGGTCAGAGGAAGGGCTCAAAGACTGCTACCATTGTTGACATTACTTTGCCCATTTTGAGGAAGTTGTCTGCAGGCCGTCAGATATTTGGGGGTGAGGGATGATTCTGCTGAAGGGTTTTTCAAGGGTCTTAGTTGCAATGTGACCATTATTAGATGGATAACCAAAAATGAGTGCATAAATCACTGAAATAATAAATTCCTTCCTTTCCAGGCCTCTTTCCTCCCCAATCCTTTCCTTTTCTCATTGGCTATCCCAGCTTCTTGAACTTGAATGTGCACCGTGAGTCACCTGGGGATCTTGTTAAAGTGCAGATTCTGACTCAGTAGGTCTAACATGGGGTCCAAGATTCTGCATTTCTAACCAGCCCCCAGGTGACATTGCTGCTGCTTAGCACAGGTCGCTCTGGAGTTACGCTGTCCCGGTGGGTTTAGGTCGGGGGGCGAGGGGAGAGGTGATCTCCCAGGGACAGGAATGGGGGTGGACAGCCGATCCCCACTTACTAACAGGGCTGTGAGTGGCTCCACCCAGCTCTACCTTTTTGCTGTAACAGGCAAGACCTGAATGTGTGTTGGGAGACAGACGCCCACTCCAGCTCAGGGGCCGTGAGTCTGCCTGGCTGTGGGGGAGGATTTTCCACTCCACGAACACCACTGAGCAGTGCCTGTAACGACAGTTCCTCTTCAGGGGACACTGCCTCTGTGCAGGCACTCTGCTGCCTTAGCAAGGATCCACCCAGTGGTGCTGAGCTAACTGAGACGGGACTGGAATGGAGAGCGGATACCACCCCAAACACACACACCCATGATGCCCGGCCCTCGACACCTCCCCTCTGGTCTTCACAGGCCCTGAAGTAGCTTCTGGGGGATGGGGATGTAGCATTGAGGGTTCGACATGCACAGATCAATAAATGTGACAGACCACGTCAACAGAAGGAAGGACAAAAATCTCATGATAATCTCCACAGATGCAGGAAAAGCATTTGATAAAATTCAACATCGCTTCTTGATAAAAAAACTTTCAACAAATTAGGTGTAGAAGTAACATACCTCAACACAATAGAGGCCATGCACAACCAACGTCACGCTGAGTGGGTAAAAGCTAAAAGCTTTTCCTCTAAGAACTGGAAGGAGACAAGGGTGCCCCCTCTCACTGCTCTTATTCAACATAGCACTAGAAGTCCCAGCCCGAGCAATTAGGCAAACGGAAGAAAGGAAGGGCATCCAAATTGGAAAGGAGGGCATCCAATGGTCCCTGTTTGCGATGACATGGTCTTATATACAGAAAACCCTAAAAGCCCTACCAAACAAACTCTTAGAACTGAGAAACAAATTCAGCAGAGTTGCAGGATACAAAATTAGCACACAAAAATCAGTAGTGTTTCTGTACACCAATAATAAACTAGCTCAAAAAGAAATCAAGAAAGCAATCCCGTTTGCAGTTATTTGTGTTTTGCACAATAGCTACAAAGAATATATATAAACACCTAGGAATAAATTTAACCAAGGAGGTGAAAGATCTCTACAAGGAAAACTATAAAACAGTGATGAAAGAAATTGAAGAGGACATACAAAAAATGGAAAGATATCCTATAGTCATGAATTGTAAGAATTAATATTGTAAAAATTATCATACTACCAAAGGTGATCTGTAGATTTAATGTAATTCCTATAAAATACCAAGGACATTCTTCATGAAAGGAGAAAAAAAAACAATCCCCAAAGTTATATGAAACCACAAAAGACCCCAAATAGCCAAAGCAATCCTGAGCAAAAAGAACAAAGCTGGAGGCACCACATTACCTGACTTCAAAATATACTGCAAAGCTACAGTAAACAAAACAGCATGGTACATTATACATAGGCCAATGGAACAGAATAGAGAACCCCAAATAAATCCATGTATTTATAGCCAACCAATTTCTGACAAAGGCATTCATTGGAGGAGGGGGAGAAAGATAGTCTTATCAATAAATGATGCTGGGAAATCTGGATATCCATACGCACAGGAATGAAACTACACCACTGTCTCTCACCATATATAAAAATCAACTCAAAATGGACTAAAGACTTAAATATAAGACCCCAAACTATAAAACTACTAGAAGAAAACCTAGGGAAAATGCCTTAGCACATTAGTCTGGGCAAAGATTTTTATGAATAAAGACCTCAAAAGCACAGGCAACAAAAGCAAAGATAGGCAAATGGGATTATATCCAACTGAAAATCTTCTTCACAGCAAAGGAAGCGATCAACAGAGTGAAGAGACAACCTGCAGAATGGGAAAAAAATATTTGCAAACTATTCATTCAACAGGGATTAATATCTGGAAGGTACAAGGAACTTGAACAACTCTACAGCAACAAAGCAACTAATCTTACTAGAAAATGGGTAAATGAGCTCATGGACATCTCTCAGAAGAAGACGTACAACTGGCCAACAGGTATATGAAAAAAATATTCAGCATCACTAATCATCAAGGAAATGCAAATTGAAACCACCATGAGATATCATCTCAAGCCAGCTAGAATCGCTATTATGCAAAAGACAAAAAGTAACAAATGCTGGGGAGAATGCAGAGAAAAAATTGCCATACACTGTTAGTAGGAATGTAAATTAGTCCATCCCTTGTGGGAAACAGTATGAATGTTCTTCAAAAAGCTAACACTAGCACTACCATATGATCCAGCAATCCCACTAGTAGGTATATATCCAAAGGAAGGGAAATCAGTGTGTTGAAGAGATGTTTATTGCAGCATTATCTGCAATAGCCAAGACACGGAGTCAACTTAAATGTCACCAATGGAAGAATAAAGAAAATGTGTTACATACACAAGATGGAATACTAATCAGCCATAAGAAAGAATGAAATACTGTCATTTGAGGCAATGTGGATAATTCTGGTGGACATTATATTAACTGAAATAAGCTGGGCACAGAAAGATAAATACCACATGTTCTCACTCATCTGCAGAAGCTAAAAACGTTGATCTCATAGAAGTACAGAGAGTAAATTAGTAGTTACTAGAGGCTGAGGAGGGAAGGGAAGGGAGAAGGGAGATAGTGAGAGGTTGGTAACAGGCACAAAATCACAGCTAGACAGGAAGAATAAATCCTAGTGTTCCATAGCACTGTAGGGTGATTATAATTACCAGCAATATTTTCAAATAGCTAGAAGAACAGATTTTCAATGTTCCTATCACAAAGAAATGATAAATGATTGAGATGATGGATATGCTAATTACCCTGATTTGATCATTACATATTGTATACATAAATTAAAATATCACATGTACCCCATAAATATACACAATTATGTGTCAATTAAAATAATAATAACAAAAACTTTAGAAAAGAGAAAGTTTTGGTGCATCCAGGAGATGACTCTTTTCAAATCTTATTACTTTAGGTTTACAATTCCAAAATACTAAAAGACAATTTTCATCAAAAGAGAAAAAAAAAAGAAAAGAAATGCACAAGGTGTGGATAGGGTCCCCTAGGATGGTGGCCTCACGTAGCAGCTTCTGCCACTGGGTTGTTTGTACCAAGTTTGCAGTAGGATCCACCCCATGGGATTCTTGGCCTCAAAACCAGATTCCTTTTACACCAAGTAAAATGGGGTCGGCCTTTCATGCAACATCAACCTAACCTTTCAGAGTTGAAAACCACACCTCCAGTTCAACCATCCCACCTCCTTGCTCAAAGCCAGCAGTAGGTTGCTTCTGCAGAGAGGACCTGAGATGCATGAGGTCAGCGTCAGAAGCCCAGGTCCGGGTCCTGGATCAAGTGCTTCATGGCTGCGGAACCTCAGGCCAGTTACTGTACCTCTCCACATCTCAGTTTCTCAACTGTGAAAAAGAGGAAATTGCAACAATCAGAATACCAATAACAGATCCCAGTTATTAACTACTTATGTGCAAGGCACGATGCTTCCTTCGTTAATCCTCATCATGACTCTGTGATGGAGGAAGGTCACCGTTTGCATTTTATGGATGAAGACATCGTGGCTCAGGGAGGTAGTTCAGGGACATTGACACTGGAGGGCGTTCTGAATATGTTGTGTGACTTCTACCAAGTGCCTGGTGGACAGTAGGTCTTGACGCTGGGAAGTCCTCGGGCCTCCATCCAGGGGCTGCAGCTTCTCCTTGTCCCTGCCCTGCAATTCCACAAACGCACAGTGAACTTTTGTCCGGGCCGGTGCTCTGTGACGGAGGCGCAGATGGAGCTCTGGCCTTCGTGATCGGAGGCAGGTGACTGTCTGGACACTCCACGGAGGCTGAGAGCAGGAAGAGACGTCCATGGGAGAGATGCCCACGTCAGCCTGGGCCCTACCAAGGATGGAGCTAATAATATGTGATCGTTTGGAGACCATGTATGTACCCGGCACTGTTCCACGAGCTTTGCATGGATCATCTCACAGAATCCTCCCAGCAAGACGTGAGATTTCTACTATATTCTCCCCATTTTATAGAAAATGGAGGCCTAGAGAGGGTGTTAATTTCTTAGGGCTGCCACAACAAAAAAACCACCAACTTGGGTGTTTAAAATAACAGAAATTTATTCTTGCACAGTTTTGGAGGCTGGAAGTCCAAACTCAAGGTGTCGGCAGGGCCGTGCCCTCTGTCAAAGCTCTAGGGGACACTCCTTCCTTGCCCCTTCCAGCTCTGGTGGCTCCTGGCCTTCCCTGATGTTCCTCTGAGCTGCATCACTCTAGTCTCTGCCCCATTGTCACATGGCAGCACGGCATTCTTCCCTGAACGTGTCTCTCCCCATCTTCACATGACCTTCTTAGGAAGAAACCAGTTATGGAATGTAGGACCCACCCTAATCCAATCTGATCCCACTGCAACCAATTATATCTGCAAAGACCCTATTTCCAAATAAGGTTACATTCTGCGGTTTTGGGGTAGACATGAATTTTGGGAGGGACACTACGGAGGAAGAGGAGTGACTTGTCTGAGGAAGTAGCAGAGGTCAGAGTTGAATCCAGTTTGCGCGAAGCCCAAGTTCACGCCCTTAGTGATTTCCCTAATAACACAACTGGGGCCTCTCTACCCTAAAAATGGCCCGTAGTTACTTGGACTTCGTGCGTGCCCCGTATAGGCAAAAGGAGCACCGCCAGGTAGTCACTGCACACCACGGGGTGAAGATCTGGCGTTTTCCTACAGACGGAGCCTGTCTCTACCTCCCAACTCCAACAACAATAACACAGCCCACTCTCGATGTCTGCAGAGCCCTTCTGGGTCTGCAAAGCACGTTTGCACTGTGTGAACAACGGCCTCCCGACAATTTCACATGGTCCCATTGTCGCCCCCATTGTCTGATGAGAAAATCGAGACCCAGACGGTGTCAGGAGGGAATGCATTGGCAAATGGACTGGAAGTTCCAAAGTACTTTTTGCTAATGAAGGGGGTTATTAATAACCCTAATTAAGAGCAGCAACAACAGCACTAATAGTCGCTACCCATTACGGATTCAATGCTATGCAATAAACATTTCCAGGCGCGGTGCTAAGTGCTCAGCAAATATTATCTCATTTAATTCAATTAACGGCAACAACCGGGGGAAATGTGGTGGGATTAATGGACTCTGTTGTAAGGAAGAGCGCTAGCAGGTTTGAAGCTTTGCCTGCTATTCTTGCACCTCAGAAATACTATTTTTCCTTCCTTTGGAAATGGTGAGTAATAAGGGAAGAGAGAACGGATGTTTGGGGCCAGAGGAGAGAAAGTGGGCTATTCCACCGAGACAAGTATGAGAGGGTCTGCTTCTACCTTCTTCTCCAGATTAATGGCTGGGGGGTGTTGGGCCCAGACAACAATGCGCCCCACTCTCTTCCTTCTCTCCCTTTCTTTCCTCCCCTCCTCTTTTTCCTTCCAACAAATGTGAGTGTCCACTACATGCCAAGTACTCAGATTGGGTTAGGGTTAGGGTTAGGAACACAGTGGTGAACTAAACCTGGTCCAGGTGAATGTGTCTTCCTACAGGAGGAAGGGCTGTGTCTTATTAGAGTCTGAACTCAGGATTTTCAATCGAATTTAGGGTCATCTAGGACGGAAATGGATGTACAACCCAGATCCAATGTGGGAACTTAGGGACAGGAGATTTAGTCAATTATTAGGACTAAGTAAGACAAGTGAACATTTAAGCACTAATGCACCTAATAAGTCTTAACACCCACGAAAAATCCTGTCTTCCTATATGCATAATACAGTACTTGATTTCCATGAACTCTTTTCATGTAGCTATGTCTCAAAAGGGGAAGAAGAAGGGTAAGAAGGGTATGGCGTTGTCTTCTTTGGTATAATAGCTTCACGTTCTTGACTAAGTAGAGTATTTGCAGGACACATCATCTTTGCCCTTTGTAGCAGGGATTGACCGAATCAGGGGTATAATAGTAATGCTAACAGCAATGATACTTATAATAGTAATGGTGGCAGTGGCAGCAGCAACAACAACAACAACAACAACAACAAGTGTAAACAGCCCACGGAGCTTAGGAAAGGGGCCAGCATCCCCATCTCGCACGGAAGGACAGGGAGATTAAGGAGAAGGGAAGTGACTCTCTCAAGGTCCCATGCCAGTCGGTGGCCAGTCTGAAAGGAGGGTCTGGCGTCCTGACGACCAGGCCAGCATGCCTTAACAGCAATGTCGCAGAGATCAGTAACAGGGAAGGCACTGGGACCTGCCCACCCCGACTCAGGCGTGGTGTAGGGAGCTTGGCAAACAACATTGCAAGTCATCGCAGTAGCTCTGAGAAGAGGCACCATCAGATCAGCCCATTTTCCAGATGGCCCCGGCCCCCATGGTGTGGGATGCATGCCAAGCGGGGAAGGCTGGGCTTGGGGGAGTCCCTGCCTGGAGGAGGAAGAGCCTGAAGAACGGGTACAAGGGAGTTTTAAGGGTTGCCTGGGAGCCTGCACCCTTGTCCCAGCAGAACGGCTTTGTAGTGTATTTCCTTTCTCTCCCTCTTCTTTTCAATTCGGTGGCATTCCTGTCTTTCCAAAGTCAGGCTCTCTGCTGCCCCTGGGGATGTGGGCTTCAAGGTCCACAGGAACAGTGCCTGGGGAATTTGCATAGCTACCTTGGCTACCGGCAGGCAAGCAAAGGGTTGCCATGGAAACCCTTCATCCCTTCCCAGACCTGCAGCCTACTTTCCCTCCCCTGATGCATGCTCCATCCCCGCCTTGCTCTGCACAGGGGCAGGGGAGACCAGAGAGCCCCAACAAAGACAGGCGCACTGCAGGTCTGGTCTTCCTTTGCATGCAAGCCTGCCTCCCTGCCTCCAGCCTCCTTCAAAATCCGTCCTCTACGTGCTGTGCAAATGACGATCTCTTGTCCAGTTCAAATCATGTCATTCCCCTGCTCAAAACCTTCCATGGCTCCCCATTGCCTGAAGGAGTAGGCACAGCCCCCTTGTTCTGGTATTTAAGTTTCTCTCCCCTCCCCAATATAGCGGTACACAAGCGTGAGAACCCCGCCAGTCCCTGGGCTCCCAGAGGGAATGTGGTGGTGTTTTTCATCATTGCTTCCCTGATGCCTGGCACAGCTCCTAGCCCATGACGGGCACTGGGGAAGGAGAAAAAGGAAAAGAAAAGAAGGGAGGGATGAAAAGTGCCAACTTTTCTTACCAACATACCCTTTGCTTCAGTTTCCCATGACACAGATTGGAGTCTGACATCCTTCCTCAAAGTGCCTCCTCCGAGCCCAGGTAGGTGCACACCTCAACTCCTCCTGCCAAATCCTACCCATCGTTAGAAGGCCCAACTCAGGTGCCGCCTCCTCCAGTAAGACCTCACAGATGCTCCATTTGGAACCAATGCTCTCTGATCTAGAGCTCCCTGTGGCTGAGTCCTGCGTGCGCAGGGCACCTTTTGCTCTCCTCTGGAAGTCCTCTGAACGTAGGGAGCATGTGTTCTTCACGCCTGGCCCCGCCAGTGGCTAGGACTGCACACTGTGGAGTTCTCAGGAAACAAGCATTGAATTCTTTTGCATCAAAGGCCACTGTGATTTTCCAGCACTCCAGGGCTTCTAAGGTGGGCTCATGGTATTGCAAGGTTCACAGATTCAAGGCACACGCAACGTGGGTGATCCCATGCTTGCTCCCATCCTTGGCCTCTCTACGATCTGTTCTCCACGCATCAGCGAGAGTGATCTTTGTAAAACGTAAGGGGTAAGGTCACTCCATGGCTCAAAACCCTCCAGTGGCTTCCCCTCTCTGGAAGAGACCCTCAGCCTCTGAGATGATCACCCTGATGCATCTCCTCCCTCCCCTCCCCTATCCTTCTCCAGCACTATGGCATCCTTGCTGTCCCTGGAACATCCCAGGAATTCAGGAACTGCCTCAGGGCCTTTGCACATGCTCTTCTGGCAACCTGGATGCTGTTCCCCCACATATTCATTCAACTCTCCCTGCTCAATGTCACCTCCTCCCAGAGGACGTCCCTACTCATTCATCACTGGGAATCCTTCTTAACCCTGCTGAATTTTCTTGATGGTACTCACCCAATATTCAGTGGATATTTGTTTACCATCTATCTCCCTGTAGTGGGTCAAATTATGTCCCTTAAAGAGAGGTGTCCAAGTCCTAACTCCCTGTACCTGTGAATCTGACCTCTTTTGGCAATTGGGTCTTTGCAGATGCAATCGAGTTAAGATGTAGCAGGCACCTCTTCCTCCAAGGGGTGATCATCTCAGAATAGCAGTTGTGGCTCCTTCACTACTTTTCCAGTTCCTCAGGCACTGCCAGCCCCGTTATCACACGTGGCTCTTGCCAACAAGACAACACAAGCCAAATAAGGAAGGAAAGGCTCAGAGAGGTAGATAGGTTTGTCCCAGATCACCCAGCCGGAGAGGGTCTAGAACCCAGGGCAGTCTGCCTCACACAGAATGAGTCAGAGGCTGAGGCCCAGAGGATGTCGGTGAAGGAGGGTCTCAGGAAGCAGCACAGAGGCAGTGTTAGGGTGTGTTTATTGAGCACCTACTGTGTGCAGCCAGCCACTGCGCTGGGCACAGCACGTGGCCCCGTGTACTGAGACAGAAATAAGGGAACAGGGATGTGGCCCTAGCAACCAGCTTGAGAAGCAAATCTGGACGCCAGCTTTGGGGAGAGCTGTGAGATCTGGCCAAGTGACTCCCTCTCTCTGAGCTTTGGGGACACCTGTGAAGGCATCCACACCCCCCCACTGTCCCCCAAAGAAGCCAGTGTTCCATCAGCCTCTTAGGTGCGACGGTTCTCATCAACGTGCGTCAGGTCTCATAACGCATAGTTCATCGCGGCATCTCGCGTTTAATAGCCCTCGAGGAAGCCTCGCCTGTCCCTGCGCCTCCCTCGTGCCCAGACACACCAGCCATTCCAGCCTGTGACAGTGACGGTCACACCGGCCTGTGGCATGAGGCCAAGGGGCACCTCTTAAAATAAGATGGGGGCCCGAAAGCCCAAAAGCTATTTTTAAGGGATTTCTAGAAGTGTTTGTTTTTAAAATATTCTGAAATGGTTATTACTAACTTTTTTTCTCCTTTCTCCTCCCGCCTTCTCCCCAAACAGGTGCAGCGAGATCGGTGGTAATTTACAAAGCAGGATTGCCTCTGTGTCAATTTCCCGCTAATGAGCAAAACACGCCACGTAATTGCTATGTATTGAAGGCGGCAACAATACATTCCGGCGGCTGTTTAATACGCCGGGGCTCGGTTTAGCAGATGTTCCCAGACGCGCTTTCCGAGACGGAGGAGCCAAGCCCAGAAGGACAAGGTGACGCTTCCCTTTCTTTCGCCTCTGCCCAGTGCCGGGTCCCCTGGAGGCCATAAGGCAAAGCCAGGTGAGACACAATCGGCACTAGATTCCTGGAGGCAGAGCTGATGGGAGGTCGCGAAACCGGCTGGGGCAGCAATGAGGAGCAGGACTATCCCTCCTGTGCTCCTCATCACGTGGGGCACCACCCCTGGGGCATGACAAGGTCTTTTGTTTTGCTTGGATTTGTAACCGGCCAGGGCTGTCCCTAGCCAGCTCTGTGACCCTCGCATGGGAATTTAACCTCTCTCGGTCTCAGCCCCATCAGCTCTCCAGTGGCGAGGATCATGTCCAACCCAAGTCAGAGGATGGAAAGACGAATGCACGCGCCCATTCCCCTGCCTGGGTGCTCTTCTCTGACATGGCCACAGGGCTCCTTCCCTCGCTTGGGAGTGTGGCCACCTGCCGCAGGGCGGGCTCCTCTGCCTGCCTCCGGCAAGTCCTTTGTGCTGCGAGGTGGTGGACATCGAGGTCGAATGTCACCATCTTCACGAGCCTTCCCTGACCGCCCTGTTGCCTGCTCTCTGCCTTGACACGTTCCACGTTTCTTCTGCAGCACCTGACACCTTTCAGAATGCTCTATGTAACTTACTTTTTTAAATGTTTGGTACCATCTGTCTCTCCTTATTAGAATTTAAGCTCCACGAGGGCAAGAAATTATGGCCTGTCCTTTTTCTTTCATTGATGAATCCCAAGTGCCTAGAACAGTGCCCAGCACATAGTAGGTGCTCAATTCATGTTGAACAAGTGATGCATGTAGAAGACTTAGCCCAGTGCCCACAACACAGCAGTAACTCAATCAGTGGTAGCATATAAGTTATTATCTAATTTGTTATTAAATCACCTCAAGCAATTAAGTGTCGACTGTCTGCCAGGTGTGGTCAGGACCAGATGCTGCTAAATGATCACCTTCTTTGTCCTCCTGACAAGCGAGTAAGGCAGGTACTATTACCGTTCCCACTGGATGGAGGCTCAGGGAGGTGAAGTGACTTGCCCACGTTCCTA
>VBSM01003230.1:906394-955230 GCA_008086735.1 Cheirogaleus medius | reverse complement strand
GGGGGGGGCGGGAAGAGCAGTGCCCATGAAACACCAGCGAACGGTAAAAGGAAAACAAATTCCACAATTTAATGAACATTTGTGGCTCAAGAAGCCCCAGCCCTCGGCTGGCTGGGGAAGCCAGAACTCTCTGCGTTACGATGAGACTGGGCTGCAGGTGGGGGCCGGGGTCTGTCGGGAGTCGGGGAGGGCAGAGAAGGAGGCGGATACATGACTTTGCGTGTGAGTCTGCCTGCGGCCGCCCACAACCACACCAGCAGGTTCAGGATGCGTTTTGCCAGCGTGGAAAGTGAAAAGAGAATGTTTTACAGCCCCAGTGGCTCTGGGAGTGAGAAGACCACAGCCGTTCCATGCTGATAAGGCGCCAGAGCGAGATAAATTGCCCCTTGGATGTGAGAAAGAGGCAGAATGTGGAGCTACAAGGATTCGAGGTGGGCGGGGGCCTGGGGCTGCATCTTAAGTCAGTGCCCCTGGTGACTCTAAGGCTCAGGGGAAGAACTTGAGTTTCGGAGTCCGGGAGGGGGCTTGGGTTCAGGTCTCTACTTCTCACGAGCCTTAGTTTCCCCTCTACGCAATGAGAATTAGCACAACCCCCCTTCACAGGCCGGATGGACAAAATGATGCTCTGTGAGTCACATGAAGGAAGAGGGGACAGGAACCCGCCTGGTGACACTTGGAAAGGCTTTAGAAGAACTTGTTGGTCGCCCGGCAAGGGCTTGCCGACCCCCTACTGCGTGCAAACACTGAGGCATGTGCTGGGGGTGGGGGACCTAAAGTCACTGCCAGGGGCTCACCCCACCCCCCCAGCTGGGTGGACAGTCCTCCTTCTAGAAGTCCTACTGGGCATTCTGTGGCTCCGATTCAGCCGTCAAATGTTGTGTTCCAGGTATTTTAAGGGGCAGAGCAGCCTAGTGGCTACCGGCAGGCGTTTGGGCTGGAAGGGACTGGTTGGAACCTTGGTTCCTTCCTAACTGCATGAGCCTAAGTCAAGCGACTCACCCTCTCTGTGCCTGGGGCTCGCCATCTGCAAACCCAGGGTAAAAATAGGACCTATTGTCCCATTGAGCTATGGGGAGAATTAAATGGAGTAACTGATGCGAAGCCTGGCTCATTGCTGGTGCCCAGTACACAGCAGGTATGGCTATTTTCTGCTATACTTGCGACTGCTGTTGTTGTTGTTATTTGTGTGCTTTCTCTATCTGGCCCCTCGGCTGCTGCCTCCTGGGAAGCGGGGCCCGCATTTTACTCCTAGTTGGCATCTGCGAGAGATGGGAGCCATGCCTGGCTCGTCCTGGGTGCTAATAAACAGTTTCGGAGAGGATGGGGGGCGGGGTGACTGACTGAATGAATGCCATCGCGTCATGGGGCCATCGTTATAAACACAGTTCCCCGACGTTCGGCTCCTTCCAGATGGAAGGCGTATTTTTAGCTCTGGCACGTCCGCCTGTGTCTCCCCTCCCGAGTGCGTTGCCCCATGGCAGCTCACGGTAGGTGCTGATGGAGGACCAGCCGCATGCTGCCCGCCGCGCAGGCTAGCTCATATGCCGGGTATAACCTTGGCATTGACCTCGTGGGCCACTCCTCAGCCCCCAGCCCCTCCCGCCCCCTCTGAACAATGTCCTGTCTGTGGACAATGGGGACCTGGCTTGCTCAAGCCCCGGCCTCTGCCCACCGTCTCCTGTCCTGGGATGCCAGGTAGACCTTTGTTCCCTCACCTTGCCCCTGGGCACTCGGGCTCGACAGCTCCTCCATCAAGAATAATCCCAGGCTGCGGGCCTGGTGGTGGAAAATGAATATTCTGGCTGCCTTTCAGTTTCCAGATTGATTGGAGACACACGGAAAACTTAGCCCCCTCAACCCATCATCCAAGGCAGTCATCTGTAACTAGGTATACACTTGAACAGCCGGCCTGTGAAATAGCACACCCACACTCTGCTGATTAGGAGGGGGAAAATCCCAAATCATTATTCCCCACTGTCACGGGCTTGGGGGTGGCCTGGGAGCAGGTGGGTAGCGCATGGGGCTGCCTCAGTGGCCGTAGCCATTTCATCATTAATAGCCTCTCCCATCATGCACGATGCGCTATGACATGTGTTTTGTCTTCCACACTGCATCGGCCACCTAATAAATCATACAGCGTCTTGGTTTTATTAATCGAGTAATAAGAGTAACACGCAGGGAGTGTTTACCTTGTGCCGAGCACTTTGCATGTGTGAACTCATTTCATCCTCCCAGCGACCCTACAAGTAGGTACCATCAGGATACCCATTTTACAGATGAGGAAACCGAGGCACAGAAAGGGGAAATAACTTGCCTTGGGTTTACCCAGCTCATCAGTGGCTCTGGCTCCCACTCTGACTTCTTTGGACTCCCTCACGCAAATATTTACTGCGAGTCTCCTATTTGTGAGGCGTGGCATCAGAATCTGAGGATGAGAGACAGAAGACGGGGTCCCTGCCCTTTTTGAGACACCGAGAGAAGCAGATATGTAAATGAAGACGTGACGCAACCTCTAATATGAATTGGGGCAAGTCAGTGCTAAGAGCCTTTGCAACAATAATTCTCAGGACAACCATATAAGGTAGAAACTTGGTTATCCTTGTTTGACACACAGGGAAACTGAGGCTCAGGGAAGTGAAGTCATGTCTCCAGTTAAGTGGCCAAGCCCAGACGTTAGCCCAGGTCTATGTGACTCCATATCCCACCACCTAGAGAGGCCCTGGTAGCCGGCCCAACCTGGGTGGTCAGTGGCAGCTTCCGGAAGGGGAGATGCCAGGCAGAGTCCTGGGTGAGGCAGAGAATGAGCGGGGAGGGGAGAGGGGTTCTGCTAGAGGGTTCTGGATGTGGAAGAGGCTGGCGTGTTTGGAGGACTGTTGTGTACAGGACTCTGCGTGGCCAGAGGGCAGAGGGAGGATGGCAGTGACCACACCTCCCTGGGTCTTGGAGGCCAGAGCTAGGACAGAGTCCTGCAGGTGTAACTGGTACATTTCAAGCTAGAAAAACCTGACCTTTCATCTGGCAGATCGAGCCTTAGTTCTGCTAAGTACAGAATTCCCATCAGGGCTTTCAACCCCATAGCCTCGCCCTCAGCCCTCTTCCCTGCCACCCCATCACTCCTTTCAAAGAATATTAGGATCGGCGGACCCCAGATTTGAAACTGGTGGTTTCGTGTATAACTATCTTTTTGAAGAGCCCTTTGGGAATTAATCTCACAACCGGAATTAATCGAGTCCACAGGCTGGAAAAGTTTCACTATCTCCCACTTCCATTCCTGATATTTAATAAACTTACCTTCCTTCCCAGAGAGAGCCACCAAATGCGTAAATAAATGGAATAAGAAATGAGACGTGGCGCGTTTTGGAGAGCGGCTGGAAGTGCCCGAGCCGCACTGTGAGTCGTACATCATTCAGGCATGAGGGGGTTTCAATCACACCAAAGTCCTCGAGCAATTAGAGGGTCGGCCCCTCTCTGTTCAACTCTGGGAGACCTAATGGGCCGGCAGTTCCGAGTCCGCAGCGCTGAGCTGCACGCTGCTCCCTCGCCTGCCTTCAGACTCAAACGTCATCGGGCTCGGTGGCAGGTTTAATGGCATGCGTAGATAAGACACTTCCCCTGTACGGCTGTCAGGGGCGAGAAACCGCTGGACGGGAAAAAGGCCTTTGTGGGGGTGGCGGTCCGAGATGCAGACTAAGCTGCCCAAGGCAGGGACAAGAGCCAGCCCAGAGGGCAGGCCGAGCCAGGGCCAAGGTCAGCAGGTGCCTCTGATGTTCTGGCAGCATCTTCCCGGGCCACAAGCCCAGGGACGTACGCAGCTCAGTTATGGGGCCTCTCTGCCGCTTCGCAGCCAGGGAGTTTTTCTCTGACTTGATCTGATCATATTTCTTCTTTCTCTGCTTCTGTATCTTCCAATGGCTCCCTCATGGCCGTCAGGATAAAGCAAAGACTCTTGTCAATGACACCAGAGGTCGTCTACACCACCCTTCCAGCCACCCTGGAGAGGCGCGCTCCAGCCATGCAGAGCCGCTGGAACCCCCCTGAAAAGGGTCACACTAGCCCAAGCCTTGACGTCTCTGCCCAAGCCATTTCCTTGGCTTAGAATGTCTTCTCTTTCTTCCTTGGCTTAGATGCCTGCCTTCCCTTTTACCTGGCTAATTTCTATTTGCCTCCTTCTCCAGGGAGCCTTCCTGGAATAGGTCCATCTCTTGGCTCTGTACACCCCACATGCTCCCCCAGGCTTGGAGCTTCCCCATGGCACCTGTTGTCTGTCTCCTCACCTCTCCTGCCTGGCGACCCCCGGAGGGCAGTGGCGGTGGCTGTATGTTCTACCTCCTGTGTTCCTACTGCCTAGCGATGTGTCTGGTTTGCAGTGAGCATTCAGTGAATGTTTGTTGAATGCATGAATACAAAGATTAAATGAATGAATGAATGAATACATGAGTATTCTATGGCAGTGGTTCTCAACCAAGGGTGATTTTGCCCCCAGGAGGACATTTGGCACTGTTTGGAGACGATTTTGTTTAGGGAAAGGGGGGAGGTGCTACGGGCATCTGGTGAGTACAGGCCAGGGATGCCATTAAACATCCTGCAATGAACAGGATGTGACCCCCATCACCCCCCCCTCAGGTAAAGAAATATCCAACCAACATGCCAACAGTGCCAAGGTTGAGAGACTCGCCTCTGTGACTAGGTCCTGTGTTCGCTGCCGTAGGGAATGGACGAGAAGGTAAAGGCATAATTCCTCCTCCCAGTGAGCATGCAATCTGGTGAGGCAACATCTGAGAAAACACTAGGAAACAGAACAGAACGCTAACATTTAACGAGCGCTCCCTAGTACCAGGCACCGGGGGTTGTTGCTACCCTGTTCTTGACCTTCTACTCATCCTTCCAGACCCAGCTTAAATATCACCTCCTCCAGGAAGCCTTCCTTGATGCTCCAACCTAGCCTCAATCTTCCCCTTCTCTCTGCTACTGCAGTTTCCATCACACTGTCCTGCAATTACTTGTACATGTGACTGTCTCCCCTCCAGACTAAGGACAGGCGCTGTGCTCAATTTGTCTTTATTTCTCCAGCGCCTAGAGAATAGTAAGCAGTTTACTAAATATTTGGGGAAAGAAACATCGGAAATGGTGGCTATGGTGACTATCAGGCCAACAGTTGGGTTCCCCCTCCCTTCTGGAACCTGGGGAGCAGCGCCCGGGTAAGGACCACTTGTGCCGAGATGCCCGGGCACGAAGATGAGCCCCCAGTCTCAGCTGTGACCTCACTCAGAGGAGGAAGGGTGTTCTGGGCTGTCAGTACTTTGTCATTGACTTGGCTGCCAAGCCAGAGAGCAAGACGTTCTCCCAATGAGCACGTCAACCAGTGAGCTATAAATTAAAAAGCGAAAAAAAAAAAAAAAAGGTCTGCTAATTCCAACCCACTCTATTTTTTACTCGCAGCTGCTCGGGAGGGAATGCACTGTGACTTTCAGATGGAACATTTCTTTGGCTTAAGTTCCCCTCTCCCTGCCTGCTCCATGATTTCCCTCCTCCGGGGTCCAGCCTGGTTGGAACCAGGGGTGTGTGGGCTTCGGGTTCACACAGACCTGGGTTCCCATCTGGCTCTGTTGCTTCTTGACCTCTCTGAGCCTTGACCTTGTCTCTCTGAGCCTTGACCTTGTCTCTCTGAGCCTCAGTTATCTCCACCTGTAAAATCCCGACTTCTGGGCAGTTCAGGAGGCACGTAGGTCTTTGGGGCGAGAGGTGCTCTGTGCCCCCCACTCTACCCTGTCCCCGGTGCCCCCAGAGCATCACTGAAATCACCCTGCAGGGAGCCCGGGCTTCAGATCCCTGCAAAGGAGCCTCCCCATCCCCCACTCCCAATCCCAACCCCTTTTCCTCCTGGAAATATCAGCACTATAACCCGGTGGCGATAAAGGGTTCTCGAACATCACCCCGTCACGCAACTCCCCCACTGCCTGAGTGAGGAAACTGAGGCCCAGAGAGGAGAAGGGACCTTAGCTGGGCCCCACAGAGAGAGGCCAGAGGCTCGTGGACCCTATTTGGTGTGCTGTGTCCTCTCCCTCACGGTAACAACAATAGCATCTGCCACTTATCACATGCTTAGTGATGTGCCAGGCACTATTGCATTGTCTTAAAACCCTACGAGGAAAAAGAAACACCCATAAAAGGAGACATGAATAAAGCGAACCTCATTAAAATTAAGAACTTCTGCTCTTTGAAAGACACTGTTAAGAAAATGAAAAGGCAAACCACAGATGGAGAGAAACTATTTGCAAATCTCATAGCTGATAAAAGACTTGTATCCAGAATACATAGATAATTCCCCAAAGTCAATAACAAAACAGGCAACCCCCCAAAGTGGGCGAGATATTTAAAGAGACACTGCTCCCAAAAGACATGCACATGGCAAATGAGCGGGAAATGCAAATGAATCGTATTTGGTGATACCCTGACATACCTGTTAGAATTGCTAAAATTCAAAAGACAGGCGTTAGCAAGTACAGGTGAGGATGAGGAAGAACATTCGTCCACACAAAGATTCGCACTGGAATGTCCACGGCAGCTCTTGTTTGTAAGCCAAAAAGTAGAAACGTCCCAAATGTCCATCAGTGGATAAGTGGATAAACACATAGTGGTTTGGTCATACGTGTGGTATAGCCCGTCCACAAAAAGGGATTAATTATTTGACACACACAACATCATGGATGAATCTCAAAAAATATTATACTGAGTGAAAGACGCCAGACCAAAAAATCCAGTTCATTCAACATGATTCCATTTATATACCATTCTAGAAAATATAAACTGATGTGTAGTGACAGAAAGCAAACCAGCAGTAGTCTGGGGATGGTCTGAGAAGCAGAGAGGGGTGAGAGGGAGGGATGACAAAGGAGCAGGAGCGCTTTTCAGGGTAACGATGTGTTCATTATCTGATCCCAGGAAGGGTTGATATATATGGCAACTTATCAAATTATACATTTTAAACATGTACAGTTTATAGAAAGCCAAGAATACCTTGATAACGCTGTTTTAAAAAAACCTCTCTGTGGTATATACTATTGTACTCCTATTTTACAGAAAAGTAAACTGAGGCTCAGAGAGGTTAGGGTCACCCACCTAGTAACTGGTGGAGCTGGGATTCAAACTCAGAAGGTGGGGTTACTAAGCCCCACCCCCCAATCCATGGGCTACTCCTGTATGTTCAGCTTCCAATGGCTTGATGTCATCTGTCAGAGAGGGAAAGGGGGAGGGAGAAAGGGAGGTAGGGGGAGAAGGGGGGAGCGACAGCAAGGGGGAGGGGGGAGGGAGAGGAGAGAGACTAAATAGCAGCCCTAAAAGAACAGGGTAGCTGGGCACGCTAAGCCTGCGGTCCCCAGTCCCTGGGCCACAGACCGGTGCTGGTCCGTGGCCTGTTAGGAACTGGGCCGCACGGCAGGATGTGCGCGGGTGGGGGCCAGCGGGGAGCTTTATCTGTATTGACAGCCGCTCCCCATCGCTCGCGTCACCGCCTGAGCTCAGCCACCCCGCACCGCCTGGTCTGCGGAAAAATCTTCTTTTATGAAAAGGGTCCCTGGTGTCAAAAAGGTTGGGAACTGTTGCCCTAAGCCCCTGCTCTCCCCACAACCTCTCCTGACCCCGGGTACCCTGCACGGAGCCCCTACCAACCCCACACTGACCGTGTCCTCTCTCTCCCGGCTGATTGGTGGGCTGAGAGGGGAGCGATTCGGTGCCCGGACCGACCACTGTGGATGCCCACCTTCCAGCTTCCCGTGGCACGGGGCACTTGGAACACCTTGCACGTGCCTTGCCTTCACCTTGTCACGAGTCCCTGGAGGGCGCCACCCTCCTGTCCTATCTTATGTGTCCCCACCTCTGCCCTCCCTCCCTCCACTAGGGCCGGCCTGTCGTTCCTGGGAGCTCCCCGAGCTGCAGCAGGGCCGAGCTTGACGTCTCAGGAACGGCTTCTCTGCTCCGGCTCTCGGATTCCGACACTCCAGCCTCCACAGGGCGGTCAGAGGGGTCCCCTGAATCGCCAAGTGGCTGACTCACAGCCCCCATGCTGCGGCTTCCAGACACACTGAGGGTGAGATCGAACTCCTACACTGGCATCAGGGCCCCTGTGGACTGGCTCCTCTGGCTTCCCAGCCTCACCCCCTGGTAGTCCTGTCTTCTTCCCCGACACCCAGCCACGGTGGCCCGGCAAGCCTGGTCCTCCATCTGGAGTGTCCCCTGTCTGGAACCCTCTGCTCCCAGTTCTCCGTGGTCCAGGTCTCAGCTCAAACGGCACCTTCTAAGAACGCCCCAACCTCCTCTCTAGGGAACCACATTTACAAACCACCCTCTGACACTCACGACCTCACTCCCTTGCACAGCAGTGGTCACGATCTCAAATCTCCTTGCTCATCTGTGGGTTTTCTTGTTTGTCATCTGTGTCCCCTGTTTAGATCAGAGGCTTGTATGTAGTAAGTGCTCAATAAACACACGTGGAGTGAGGGAATGGGGGTTCTGATCTGGCACATTCTCCCCAAGATTGGAGAATCAGGGACTGGAGAAAAGCTGTGTGACCTTGGTCCAAATGCTTCACCTCTCTGAGCCTCAGGTCATCGTCATCTGTAAAATGGGCACAATAGATTTGCCCTCCTCGTGGTGGTGTTGGGAGGTGCGAGTGCCGTGAACACAGCATAGCCTCCTCGTTTTGTCATTTCGTCCTGGTGTGAACGAGCGGAATGAGGACTCGGGGGGTGGCCCTGCAGGGCGCTTCTCAGCCCCCCGTCCTGGGCAAGCATCCACCTTCCACCTGCAAGGACGTGCCCGGAGGATCACGCCATGCACGGCGGGAAGAGGGGGCTCGTGCGAGGCTCTGGGGAGAGCAGACGCGCCGTGGCAGCGACTCTGCCCGAGACGAGGGAAGGCTCCAGACAATGGCTCATTTGTATTCCCGGAGCAACGCGAAAGGACACTGCATCTCTAAAAAGGGAACAATCGGAGATTAGGGACGATTGCTGGGAGAGAAAACCTTGTTTAAATCTATTACTGAACAAAAATGGTCTTTGGGTTTTGAATGGAAAATTTGTGTTTCTGCCTCGATCTCAGATTAACCCATGGCGGAGCGCCGCTCAGTACACAAGGGTGTGTGTATGGTGTGTGTGTGTGTGTGTGTGTGTGTGTGTGAGTGTGTGTATGGTGTGTGTGTGTGGTGGTGGACGGGGTCTAATAACTGACATTTATAGAGCGTTTCTAAAACCCTTGTGCCAAGGACTTACCTGCAAGATCCATCAGAAGCCCCAGACCACTCTCTGATGTAGGCACCACAGCCACCCCCATTTTACAGACGAGAAGACTGAGGCTCAGAGGGGTTAAGTACAATCAAGCATCGCTTAACGACGGGGATATGTTCTGAGAAATGCATTGTTAGGCGGTTTCGTCACTGTGCAAACATCATAGCGTGCACTCAGGCAAACCTCGATGGCAGAGCCTACTGCACACCTAGGCTGCGTGGTAGAGCCTACTGCCCCTGTGCTACAAACCTGCACAGCCGTCACTGTGCTGAACGCCGTAGGCAGGGATAACACAACTGTAAATATTTATGTATCTAAACATGGGAAAATACAGTCAAAATACAGTATTATAGGCCAGGAGCGGTGGCTCACACCTGCAACCCCAGCACTTCGGGAGGCCAAGGGGGGAGGATCACTTGAGTCCAGGAGCTCGAGGCTGCAGTGAGCTGTGATCACACCACTGCACTTCAGCCTGGAATGCAGAGCAACACCCTGTCTCTAAAAAAAAATATGGTATTATAATCTTCTGAGACGGCCTCACACACACTGTTGCTGACTGACACGTGGCCGCACAGAGCACGACTGCGTTTTGTGCAAGGCCATGCAGTCTGGGAAGGGGAGGTGGAGATTTGAACTCACATCGGCCTGTTTTCGGGGTTCGTACTCTCTGCACGTGCAAGTGTGTTTGCGCGTGTGTGACTTAATGACTTTCAGGGCAAGGCGGTCCTGAGAAGTCAGCTCATATGGCTGCTTCCTCTCATAGCTGGGGAAACTGAGGCTCATGTTGGGGAGGAATCCTCCTGGCGCCTGCCCACCTCCACTGGAATTAGGAGAATGGGGACTCCGGTGGGATGAGCTCCTGCTAGGTGCCAGGCACCCACGGGGAGGAAGGCACCATGAGCCCATTTCATAGCTGGGGAAACTGAGGCTTGGAGAGGCTAAGCCATGACTCAGAGTGACGGAGCGAGTGGCTGGAGGAGCTGGGATGCAAACCCAGGGCTGGTACGCTGCCCCCCGGAGTGCTGTGTGGGGACCCCGGGCGGGCGGCCTTCCCCTCCACGTGCACGCACCCTGCCACTTCGCAGGACGACAGACTGGCCCAGCGAGGCTTCCCATCCCCCACCGCACTCACACCGTCAGCCCCTGCTCAGGGGACGGCTGAGGGCCAAAGCTCGGGCTGGGGCTGATTTTGACCAGCGGTCACTCGCTTAGCCACAGAGGGCTGGGGGCTTCGGCACCACGGGCTGGGCTGGGGAGCTCCAAATGGCTCTGTCTCTGCCAAGGGCAGGTGACGGATGGCCTGTCTCGTGGGCTCTGACCCTGAGCCATGAGCCTCAAGGCGGCACCATACACGGAAGAGACGCCATCGGGCGACTGGTTTATTCCTAGGGTCATTCTCTAGTGGGGTAGAAACTGTGCCCCTAACGCACAGTGTCACTGGACAATGGCTGCTGGTGTCCCTACGGTTCAGACAGAGGGTCCCTTAAAGGCAACAACTCTGCATCCACTTCCCAGTGTACCGAGGAGAAAACTCACTGCTGTCCCGTGGCCTGTCAGGCCCTGGGCGACTTGTGTCTAGGTCACATCACCAGCTGTGACGATGACCCGCCTCTCCGCTGCACGCCACGCTTCAGCTGCACCGGCCTCGTTCTGTTCCTTGGGGACAACAGCCTCGGCCCCTCCTTAAGCTTTTTGCATTTGAAGCTCCCTGGAACATTCTCCCTGGCTCTTCCCCGGGCTTCCTCCCTCCTGCTGCTCGGGCCTCTGCTTAAAGTTAAACGTCCCCTCCTCGCTGCACCTTCCTCTGCCACTCTGGTCACTGCTGACTGCAGTCCGCCTCCAGGCCACTTCCCTGAAGGATTTTCTTCCAAGTCCTTGTTCCTTGTTCCTGTGGCATTTTCTAGTCCTCTGGCTGTTTCCTGTTTATTATCTGACTTTTCCCGTTAGAAGACATGGGCCACAAAGGCAGGAACCTTGCTCGTCTTGCTCACAGCTGTCATCCCAGCACCCAGCTCTGTGCCTGGCACAGTTAGTGCTCAATAAGTATTTGTTGAATGACTAAACGACCTGACCAAGGTCCCACAGCACGTGAGAGACAGAGCAATCAGGGCAGGCTGCCTGGGGGAGAAAATCTTTCCTATCCCTTCCACCTTTGTGATCAAAAAATCACCCTAAAGCGGTTACCTTTTTCTCTCTCGGTTCCCCCAGTTATAAAGGGGTGTGGGTTAATGAGATCGTCCTTGTGGCTCTGACTATGAGTCTCACGAAACAGCAGGTTTGCTTGTCTCAGTCACCTGTGGCTCTACAGCCTGTAAGCTGGGCTGGGGGACGCCTGTTCCCGGGGACGTGGGTGCCAGGACCACGGCTCAGCCTGAGCTCCTACACGGCAGAAGTCTTCACGGCAGCGGGGGCTTCGTGCACGGCTTCTCAGACACCATGCCCGGCAGGTTCCTGGCAAACAGGGTGCCGTGTGTACTAAGAACAATTCCAGGGCAGAGAGAGAGAGGGCTTAATTTAGCAACACGTGTTTGAGCCTTCGATTTCTTCTGGAATATCTGCAGGGCCTGACTTGCCTTTCCTGGCAGAGAGGGGGCATTTATTGCCACCTGCACCTGCCTTCGTACAGGCCCAGTCTGACGTGACGAAATGACTTCCTAGCTCAGTGGTGGCTCTCAGCCCGAGATGCACATTTGAGTCACCTGGGGAGCTTTCAAATATAGCTGCTTCCAGCTCCCATCCCCAGAGACCCTGTCTCGGCGACCTGGGGCGGGTCCTTTTTAAAAGCCCCCCAGGTGGTGCAGAGGCGCAGCCGTGTTAAGGACCACTGGCGCCACACCCACGGGGGCCGCTCGGACAGTCCCCCGGGGGACATTGGTTCAATCACAGGAATCAAAATCTCTATTGGCAGGAAGGGGGTGGGGCCCGGAGTCTACACCTTCTAATAAGCAGCCTAGGGGATCGTTATGCACATTAATTATTTTGATTGCTTTATAAAACAATAGGTTATTGGAGGCATTCCTGACATATAATAAACTACACATTTAAAGAGGACAGTTAGACATGATTTATGTCAAATCATTTATGTCACCATGACACCATCACTACAATCGTGACAGTAGACATACCCACCCCACCCAAAAGCATCCTTGGATGCATCTTCCACTGTGAGCTTCACTGGCTCGCAGGAAACAAGAGACCAGACTTCGGCCGCGGAGAGACGTGGGTTTCTGCTGTCTGCTAGCCGTGGGGCTCTGTGGAAGTTGCCCCACCTCTCTGAGTCTCAGTTTCTTCCTCGTGGTGGTCCTAACCCACGGCGCCACTGAGATCATTAAAGGAGATGTTTGGAAAGCGCTTTGCTCTAAGTAAGCCCCAACCGGCGGCAACTGCTGTTGATATTAGATCCACGGTCATCTCCGAGACCCTCATGGCAGGCAGGGAGGAGGAAGAGAACTGGGAGAGAGAGAGGGTCGGGAAGGGTGGGAGGTTGCAAAGGGCCGAATGGTTTTGTTTCTCCTCCAGCGGGTGGGTGCCCGCTGCCCAGCACCATGCGGAGCCCCACTCGGCTTTCAGAAAAAATGGACGGAGGAGATGGCAGATGACATGTCATCACCCACAGGCCACTGGGGCAGTGGGTGGGTCGTAGCCTTCTCTTTCCATCCTGACTCCACGCCCCGCCTTCGCTGGCCTTCGCTCCCACCCGCATTTCCCCACTGTGATCTTGCCCTCCGTCGACCCCGACTCCCATTTCTCAGGGCATGGTTGTCTCCTCGGGAACAGCCACCTTCATTTTCTAGCTCATTTGTCTCTCTGCAGAAGTTCATTTGTTCAAGCATTTGCTCACTGAATCCATCGTGCGGGCAGGCAAGCATAGTCACGCAATCATTCCTGCACCTCTGTCGGAGTGAGCCCTCACTATCCCTGCGCTCAGCCCCTCGCGGTAGGGGACTGATGAGTGTTTGTCAACTAAGTGAACCGAGAGCAAGTGGCCTCCCTGTTCCCGCGGTGTTCCCAGGGGCGACTTAATATATGCACATGACCTTGGCCTTTCCTTCGCTCCCACTGGGGTCTGGGCCCCTTTCCGTGGCCATGGGCACATCTCTACCGAGAGGCGTTGTGAATTCTCCATCCGTTTGTGCAAATCTTTTGTCACTGAGTTACCTGGTCCTGGAGGGCAGATGCCACCTAATGCCCTGCGCCGGCCCAAAAGCCTTGTACATAGCTAGCGCTCAGAGCCGTAGCTGGAGGTGGCAGATCCAATCATTAATAATCATAATACCAACAGCTACTACTTATTCGGCTTCCGGTCAGGGACTGTCACCTTCTCCGTGTCACCTCGTTACGCTCTCTGGGAACCCCCCTGAGGATGTTGTTATCAGCCTGTTTTTACACCGAAGAAATCAGGGCTCAGAGAGGTTATGCGACCACACAGCCATCAGCGGCAGAGCAGGAATCTGAGCCCAGATCTGAAGGACTCCAAAGACAGTGCTCTCTCGAGCTGCTCGTTCAACAGATAGATGTTTGCTGAGCAGATACTATGTGCCAGGCACTGCACTGGGCATGCGTGGGGAGCAAAACTAGGCACAGTCCACATCCTTGGGGGCTTGTGTCAGTCAGAGCGGAACTCGGCCGCTAGTAGCGGACACCCTGAGCAGTGGCGATAAGAGGCCCGTGGTAAGTGGACCAAAGCTGACCGGGTCCCCCAACAGTGGTCAAGGGCAACAGCTCCTCCTTCTGCTCTGCCTTCCCTATTGTGCGGCCTCACCCTTCACCATGGAGAGACACCGCCACACCTGTCTGCACTGTCTCTGTTTCAGAGAGGAACAAAGGGACGGGGCAGGACGGCAAAGGGCATCCAAGTTGAGTCTGTCCTCTTTTGAACATCTTTCCCACAAGTCTCAGTGGCACCTTCTGCTCACATCTCATTGGCCAGGCAGTTGTCACATGACCATTCCTAGGTGCAAGGAAGGCTGGGAATTCAGCCACAGCAGAGAAAGGCTCTAGAGAGAATGGGAGTGGGTCGGGACTCATCCGTGGTCTCCACCACAGAGCTCTCAGAAAGACAGATTTCAGCCAGGCACGGTGGCTCACGCCTATAATCCCAGCACTTTGGGAGGCTGAGGTGGGAGGATTGCTTGAACCCAAGAGTTCAAGACCAGCCTGGGCAACATAGCAAGACCCCGTCTCTACAAAAAATAGAAAAATTAGCCTGGTGTGATGGTGCACTGCACACTCCTGTAGTCCCAGCTACTTGGGGAGGCTGAAGCAGGAGGCTCACTGGAGCCCAGGAGTTGGAGGTTACAGTGAGCTATGACTGCACCACTGCACTCCAGCCTGGGCGACAGAGTGAGACCCTGTCTCTTAAAAAAAAAAAAAGGCAGATTTGAACCTAACAATTACAGAAAACAATGAGAATTTGATTCTCGGAGTCTATTGTAAGGTTTGATCTCCAGTGTACGGCAGGTGGTGGCCACAGAGAGGCGCTCCGCAGAACCGATGCTTCAGCCGGGATTTGAGGCACCGCGAAGCGAATTTGGTGGTGGTTGGAGGGCCGTATGCCGTGGGCCGATGGAACAGCTTGTGCGGCGGTGAGAGGTGGGCAGGGGACCAGATCACGTTGGATCGTGTTAATAATTTCAGTCTTTATTCTGGAAGCAATGGGGAACCACAGAAGGGTTTTGAAACAGGGAGGTGGTGTCGGCAGACCGGTGTTTTGAGAAGATCGCTATGGCAAGCAGCGTGGAGAACAGACGGGAAGCAGGGCGAGCTGGAAGCCAGAGGACCAGTGAGGGACCGTTGCAGTTGGCCAGGTGGGAGCCGATGATGGTTCAGCTCAGGCTGGTGACAGCAGGGATGGAGAAAATTAAGCTGCCTTAAGAAATATCTCAGAGGCAAAATTAATAGGTCTTGGAGGTGGATGGATACGGGCAGTGGGGGAGAGCAAGGAGTCATGGAGAACTTCCATGTTTTTGTCTTGCTCGGCCACACATATGGTGGCCATGTTCACTAAGCCAGCAAATACCAGAGAGAGGAGCAGGTCTCTGGCATGGGGGAGCTTGAGCGGAGGGGTGTGAGCCAAGGGGAGGTGTGGGGCTATGATGAATCAGAAGTCATCCTTTCCTTGCAAAGCCCTTCACCTTCCAGACAGCCACAGCCAGCCCAATTTGCTCCTAAATTCCACTTCTTCAGGTTTCTCGTGGAGTCCCATTTACTGACGTCCTGTCCAGGTTGCAAATCGCCACTTGAGATGGCAACAATTTCCTCAAGCACATCCTAATCCCTCCTTCTCCATAGGAAACCCAATGCATTACCTCAATGTGGCTAAAAGCTGGTTGTCTTCCTTCTTTGAGTCATCTAATTCCTCAGCCACCGATGCTGGGCCAGGGCCATTGTCTATTTTCCCTTCCACGCGTTCGGCTTGTCCTTGAAAAGACCTCCCACCCTCCTTCTCAAAATCAGCCCTCCCCCGAGTCTAATGGCTGTGGACAGACCTAGTGATCCCGCTGCTTGAAACCAGCACTGGAGCAGCAGCGACTGGCTTGGCGGTGGTAGTGATTCTCAGTGTCATGTGGATGGCACCGATTAGGGGCAGGCAAGCCAATCTCTCTGACTGAGTTGGCTCCCTGACCAGTGACGAGCTATCTGCCCGACAGAGTTCTCGCTAGCTGCACAAAGCTAATCAGAAAACTGAAATTGCTCGAGCCTGGGAGCAATTGGAGCATCCTCTCTCTCAACACCCTGAGTTATAGGATGACTGGGACAAATCTTTTCAAATCGCTTTAGAATCATAACACCACAAATTCTTCAAACCATCGATTTTCCTCTGTTTGTTTGGAGTAGCTTATTTGTTTTAGTAACTCTTTTTTTTTTTTTAGATCCCAAAGTAAAACATGTTCATTGTAGAATTTTTGTAATAATAGCTCGTGGCCTGTTGAAAACAGATTTCCTGATTTGAGCTCAGCTGAATTAAAGATGACTGCAGACTCATACTGTTGCAGATCTAAGCCCCCGAGTTGAGGGGTGGTTTGTTACACAGCATTATCATGGCAATAGCTGACTGATGCAGGCATTGACATCCACCTAGCTACTTAGGCTCTAATCTGGGGAGGCATCCTTGATTGCCTACCTTCTCCTTTACCCTCCACATCCAATCTATCAGCAGCTCTTGCCAGCTTCACTTCCAAAACATACCTTGGATCTGTGTGCTTCTCTCTACCACCACTGCCACCACCTAATCCTGTGTCAAGCCTCTGTAGGTGATCATCTAGACAACTGCAATAACTTCCTGCCAGTTTCCCACTTTGCCCTTAGCCAGTGGCCGGAGTGAGTTTTAAACAATCATATGAAACCACTCCCTGCTCTAATCACAACAGAGACTTCCCATTACATGTAGAGTAAGCCCAGACGCTTCGCCATGGCCTCAAAGGTGCTAGGTACCTGGTCTCTGCCCACTTTTCTGCTCTGTCCTATGTCTCTTCTCCCTCCACCAGCACACCTGGTCACAGAGAGCAGAGGTTGGACCAGCACCTGCCATTAGACTCCTGGTCCACTTCTCTTTCTGCTCCATAGAATGACCTCTCCTTGGGGTAACAGGTGTCCTCAAATCTCCCCAACATCCCCCTTCATTTCAGAACCACTACCCATTTTGAAACCTCCGAGAAAGCCTGGATAAGTTTAATTCCTCATCACTTCCCCCAGCTCTCTCATGATTTACGCCTCCTTGAATTAATTGTCAACAGCAGCCAGTGTTATTGGGGATTTTTCAATTGGATCCAGGATGGTGCATTAATTCAGCCTTTTTTTCCCCCCTTGAGACGTTTTACTCAATGCTGAGAACCCACTGAGTCTGCCATTGATCCCTCTGATGCTTAATAACAAGGTCACTTTAATAGTAATTAATTCCAATATTGAATATATTTTCACTCAAAGCAGAAAAGACAGGTCAAATTTAGTGAGCTATGAATTATCAGATCTGGATTGTACCATCTTTGCTTTGCAAATGCTGAATATTCTCCAAACTCTCAGTTTTCTACCTTCTCTGTATCCTGGGGCCTTAATTATAATGACAATGATGACGGTGGTGATAATAATTATTACTGTCAACATTTATTGAGGGTATTCCATGTACCAGATACCATACGAAGAGCTTTACATGCATTATCTGAGTTAAAATGCACAATAATGTTTTTAAGTGGGTTCTATTCTTATCTCCATGTTACAGAAGAGGAAACTGAGTCCCAGAGAAATGAAGGAACTTTCTTCCCAGGGTCACACAGCTAATAATCCACAGGGCCAGGATTCAAACTCAGGCTGACCATAAACCTGCATTCTTAACTCCTAAGCAATACTTCCTCCCGCTGAAGGGGGGGCTGAGGAACCACAAGTTGTGCTCGAAATTAAACTTGGGAAATTCAATTTACTCTACAATATAATTAAAAATAGATTGTGTTCGCTGCAAAGGAATTTAGTGGCTTATATTGCAAAATCTCAGTCCACGTGGGATTCATCTATGAGCCAAGAGACGATACTTGAAATATCATTAACTTCGGAATCAGACATGCCTGAATTTGAAGTCTAATTCCACTTCTTAGCAGCAGCATGATCTCTGACAGGAGGCTTGGTTCATGTATAAGCTATTCTGTCTCTTCTTCCACCCACACGATCTAACACCATAGTCATATGCCCATTTTGTGGATGGAAGACAGAACACCTGAGGCAAGAGTCCTGTGGCTGTCGCGTCTAGGGTGAGCTGCTGGAACTAGCGGTTATACTGCCTCCTAGAGGTGGCCACATAGTATAGCGCAACGAAAGTAAGGACTTCACATCCTACAGATCAGAGTTTCTCAACCCATGTGCTATTGACATTTTGGGTCACATAATTCTTTTCTGTTCTGGAAAGCTGTCCCGTGCATCGTAGTATGTTGAGCAGCATCCCTGGCCTCTCCGCACCAGATGCCAGTAGTTCCTCCTAGTTGTGACAGCCAAGAACATCTGCAGACATTGTCAGATGTCTAGTGGGGGGCAAAATTATGGATTAAAAAATTTTGTGGATAAAATTCTAATGGCAACAAGAAGTCATGGGCCACTGGATGATTTCCTACTGGACTCTAGTATATAGTATATTCTGTTTACATGAATGAAAAAATATATTTTTTACATATTTAACCATTTAAAAATGGTTTTCACTGCATGTGTGATAAAAGGGCTCCCCTCCAGTTTTTCCCTGTGGTATTAGGATTTGTCTCATACACCAGCAGGTCTTGCTGTTCAGCAAAGATGATGCTTTCTCTCTCCAATTCTGAGTTTCCTCCTCCAGAATGAGGGGCATGATGGTACCCAGCCTTTAGGACTGGTAGAAGGTCCTATGTCAAGTGCTTGGAACACAGTAAGGGCTCAATAAATGCTAGTCACCTTCTTTCCCTTGTAGATCCAGCAAGGACTCCTTCCAGAGGAAGAGGCAGGTGATGCAATGGAGTCAAGCCAGCAGGGCTTTGGTCTGTCTTGCTGTGTGACTTTGCGTAAGTCACTTACCCTCTCCGAGCCTCACTTTCCCATCCGTAAAGTGACAAAGTTGGACTAGAAATCTCAAAGGCCTTCTAAATACTACACTCTGGGAAGTAGTAGTGTGCAAGGCTGGGCATGGCAGTAGTCCCCTAAGCATGAACTAGAGTCATCTAAGGAATGGTTTAAAATGCAGATCCCCAGGCCTTAACCTCTAGAGTTTCTGATTTAGTAAGTCTGGGCTGGATCTCAGAATCTTCATTTTTAACCAGTCACCCACCGCCACTCCAGGTGATTCTGATGCAGGGAGCCCTGGGACCATGCTCTGGGGAACACTGCCTTCTTCCCTACCCTACTGATTACCCTAGAGGGAAATAGCACCGTAGCTCTCCTCAAGCTTGTTGAGAACATGCTCCTAGATTGCCCTTTCATTCTTCTCTGGCTTCTTGCAATAAGGTCATTTCTAAAAGGTTGGCCTGAATAAAACCATTGGAAAATTGAATCTCACCCAACATAGTTCTTTATAAATGAAACTTCCTGGGCTGGGTTCAGGCAGACATCCACCAGTAAGCATTCTGGATACCCAGTCCTATGCTAGGGGTGTGTGGGTGTGTTTGTGTGTGTGTGTGGGGGTGTGTGCATGCATGTGAGTTTGCACATGTGCACTGAGAAGGAGAGATGGTGGTTGTCTCTTGGAACCCTACAATGTTGTTGGGTAGAAGAGACAATCACAGGTCAAACAATAATAATAATAATGATAGCACTGAGATGAATGAGTGATTGCTACGTGCAGGAATTGCTATGTGTAAGAAACTCACTGCACACTTTCTCACGGTGTAAGCCTTCCTCACCCTCCTACAAGGCAGTGGCTGTGTCTATTTCACACATGGGGCAATGGAAGCTCTGGGAGTTGGAGTGACTATATCAGTCACTTCATTAGGAATGGCAGAGCCAGGATTCTCCCAGCTGGTCTTCCTCCTGCAGCCCTGTGATGGTAACCACTGCCCAGTGCTAGCAAGTGCTAAGGCTGGCCTCAATTAGGGGAAGTGAGAGTGTGTAACCAAGATGCTAATTAGCAATTAGACAGTGGGAACACTACAAGGTTAGAAAAAAAGACCAGTCTCTGAGGGTAAGATTTAATTGCACCTTGAAGGCAGGGGGTAGAGTCAGATGAGCAAGGGCAGGAGCGAAAGAAGGGCTTTGAGATGTGTTTCATTCTTTATTTGCTCAACATTCATTGACTTTTCTGAAGGAAGCTTGCCTGTCCCTCTCTCTCTCTGTTCCTACTCCTTTGCTCTTCCTCTACCTCTCCTGTTTCTTCTTTTATCCATACACCCTTCCTTCTTTCCATCCACTCACCAATCCACTTATCCATCCACCCACCCATCCATCCATTTATTCAACCACCCACCCATCCATCCATCCATCTACTCATCCATTCATTCATCTATCCATCCATCCACTTACACATCCATCCATTCATCCAACCATCTACTCATTCATCTACCCACCCATCCATCCACTCATTCAACCACCCACCCATCCATCCATCCATCTACTCATCCATTCATTCATCTATCCATCCATCCACTTACACATCCATCCATTCATCCAACCATCTACTCATTCATCTATCCACCCATCCATCCACTCATTCAACCACCCACCCATCCATCATCTGCATCCAACATTTGAGTGACATAAGCCAGACATGCCCCCTTCCTTCCTATCTCCTTCCCTCCCTCTCTTCTTCTTTCCTTTCCTCCTTCCTCATTCATCCATCCTTTTACTCAATATGTGTTCCCCGAGTGCTTACTGGGTGGCAGACGCCATGCTAAGCTCTCGTGATACCCAATTTTCCCTGCCATGGAAGGGCTCACAATCTAATGGGGAGATAGGCAGAGGACTGTGGGACTATATGGCAATGACTGCGGCAGATTCTGTAGGCGCTGCGTACGGTGGCAGTGTAGGGCTGAGTTCCAGACTGAGGCTTCTCCCTGTGCCATGACCTCACCGGCAGCGAGATCTGGTTCATCCGAGGTGACTGGCAGAATGGAAACAGCCCCGGATGGAGAGTCAGGAGCCCTGCGACCTAACGCTGGATGTGCACCTGGATCTCCGTCTCCTCATTTGTACAGCAGAGACACAACAGCTGCTCTGCCTGCCTCGAAGGGATGTGGGGGCATTGAAGAAGAGAGAAGGTCAGTGGGAGTAATGTAATGATTATGACTGTTGCTCACTTGCCATCCTATGCAAATGTCAGCTTCACTGGCAGGGGTTCGTCAGTCTTGCTCATCAAGGTAGCCCCAGGGCCCAGAACGGTGCCTGGTACATAGTGGGTGATTAGTAAATATCTGTTGAATAATGAATGTATGATGATTTCCATTTTGCAGGTATGACATCTATGGCCCAGTAAGGTGGAGCCACTTGCCCACAGTCCCACAGTGAGCAGGTGGTAGACCCAAGGCTCTAACCAGAGCGATGAGACTCCAATATCTGCGTCTTCCCACTTCCTGCGAGGCTTCATTCCAGCGCCAAGTCTCGCTGGTGCCACCTGCCCGGTCACCTCTTCGCCTGCCCGATGCTCTGTCGGACGGACTGCTCTCTTCATTACGGTTGTTGTCGCCAGGCACTGCATGCCCTCCTTTTGTTGCCGAGGCTACAGCCGCCCTATTCATGTAGCCGGGGCTTTCATGGGTCCTCCGTGGACTTCTCCCCTTAGTTGTTTTTATTGTTGTTTTCTCTTGGCGTGAGGTTTTAAAGACATGCCTTTAGAAAGTGGTGATTGACTGGCTTAAGTAGGTCCCTTTGGCTCAGGAGATGAATTCACATCAAACAGGTTTTCAAAGCCTCAGACAGGAGTCCATATGGAAAATAAGGAAGCAGGTACTGGAATTTGCTCAGTGAAAACGTCTAATTTCTTAATTCATTCGAACTGTCCATATATTAAACAGATTTTATATATAAAAGATATATATATATATGTAAAAGGTACAAAGGGCTCAGACTTAGCCGATCTTAACGTTTCCATTGTGGGCATATTCCCTTCCTATTTGCTTTTCTACTAATGTTTGCCAGGAGCGAGGAAAACTTTGTATTTCCTGAGCATCTTCTGTGATGAGGAATGGGGAATAGTCACAGCAGTTGCTTTATTTCAGCGTTACAACCACCCTGGGAGGAAGGTGATGCTGACTCTCTCTACTCTGCCCGCTGAACTGAGGCTTAACCGAGTGATGTGCTAATTAGGGACATTAACCAGGACTGGAACCTAGAACTTTCTGGCTGTGGCTGGGGGAGGATTTGGGGCAAAGAAACAGAGAAAAGCCAACTACTTTTCACGGAGACCAGACACTTCTCACCTTTAAGCTTCAGATTCTGTATGTGTGTAATGAGTGTATACACACACACACAAACACACACGCACACACACCATACTTCAGAGGGCTCTGGTTGGGGTTGAGAAGGGATAGCAAACGGCATTTATAAAGTGCTTAGCACTGGCCCGACACACAACACACCCTCTATACATGGGGAACATTGCTGTTGTTTTTCTTTCTCTCTACCTGTTGGCTGTTGATATTCCTGCATCTATTTTCCTACGCGACCGTGTGTTCATCAAAGGCAGGAAGAATATCCAAATTTACCTCTGCTCTCCAGCACCCAGGGAGATTGGCAGGACAGAGAAGGGTCTCCGGGAACTGTCTGTAGAAGTTGCGGATGTCTGTGTTCATTTCTTGTCGACACCAGCCTCAGAGGTGTCATCTACTTTCAGAATCCGATTCACCTCTCAGGAGAGAAAGCCAGGCGCCTCGCCTCCCATCGCAGCGGGTGACAAAAGGATTCTAGAACCTGCTCTACGGCAGGACTAAGTGGAAATCTCTCTCAAGGAGGAGGACTCCCACAGGAGGCCGCACTGTGTTTGCAAGACCCACTTGCAGTCACAGGAGCTGATCTTGGATGAGCCCTGGGGCTTAGTCAACCATTTCACAGATTGGAAGGGTGAGGCCCAGAGAGCAGGGAGGACTTGCTCATGGCCACACAGATGGAAATTGGGTGGGCAGGGACTTAACTAATTGCCTCATTAAATAATCACCTAATTAAATAATTACATCATTAATGTGGAATCACACGTGGATTGATACCCCAAGAGGAAGAGAAAGAGCCATCTGGAAGAGTGACTTAATGGTGAGAGCTAAAAGAGAAGTAGAAGTTGACGAGACCAATAGGCAGGGAGGGCTTTATCAAGATGAGAAGGAAGAGGGAACAGGATGTGCAAAGGCCCTGAGGTGGGCGGAGCCACAAGAAGTTCAGGGCGGCAGAAAGAGAGCACAGGGAGGATGTTAGCGACGCAGAAGAAGTCAGCAAGGGCCGGACCATGCATGTCTCGTAAGTTCCAAGGAGGAGGTTGGGTTTGGTTTTAAGGGTGGGAGGGTTATGAGCGGTGAAATATCACTATAGTTGGGGGAAGGGAGGGATGGGGTGTTTTGAGTCCCACTGTGACCCTGGGGAAGTGTGGGTCATCACACCAGTGTGTGAAGCTGCTGAGTGGAACAAATGAGATCATACTTAATTAGCGAGTTATTGTTACCATCATTAGTCAAAACAGCACAGCACTGAAGAGTCAGGAGTCCTGGGTTCAAATCCCAGTTCTGCCCATTGAACCCTCCAGGGAGCAGGAGAGCCCAGTGGTCAAGAGCTCCAGTGTGGACACTGGACATCTGGGGTCCAGGGCTCAGGTTTTTCATATGCAAACTGAGCACAATAAAGGGAAATACGTAATGGGGCGATGATATGGATTTAATGAAAATTAATAGCATGGTGTCTGACAAATTATGAATATCATTATTATTATTGTGGCCAAATGGGTTTTATTCACCTGTAATAATAAGGACAACGCCTCTACCTACTGGGTCATTTTTAGAGCACTAAATTAAACACCTGCTACCTTGGGGACAGGTCAGCTGTGTCCTTAGGGGTAAAGTGATTTCTCAGGAAAAGTTCTAAGATGACTCCACGGAAGGACCGACACAGCAGAAAGGACCAGATTCCATTTCCCGCCCCGCCACTCCCTGACTGCGTGGGACGGTGCACGGCCCCAGCTCCCCAAGTTCTCTGTTTGTCCCCTCTGGTCTTCGCCTCCAACAGGGGCTGGAGGCCCGGAATCCTCCAGGCTGGGGGCAGCGAGAGAGGAGGATGGGAATCACTCAAATCCAATTTCCCCGGCTTCTCCAAGTGTTCCTGTCACGTGATAAGGAGCAGCGGGGACCTCAGCTCTGCCTCTGTCAGCGAGTCTAGACGTGGGGACGGGACGGCTCAGCGCCTTGCAAAGCCGGCTCGTGCAGGAGGTTGCAGCTCTGCAGATAAGGCTCGGCCCATCAGACAAGACGCCCCGAGGACACCTTCCCTCCTATCGATCCCTGCTCAGCCCAGGCCGGGTGCCTTTCCTCCCAGAGGTGACACATTTGCAGTGATCCCTGACCAGCCATTGGAATTGCAAACTGGATCCAAACCCGCTACAGCCTCCTGGGGCACCACCTTCAGGAGATGAAATGAAAGCCCGGAGGAACGCTTTTTATTCATTCATTTACTTCTTCCTGGGGTTTCTTTTTTTGCTCCCTTTTTTTTCCCCTCTCTACCTCTCACAGCTTGGCTCTCCAATTTCCTGATGGATTGACTCTTTTCTTCCTTTCTTTCATCCCTTCCTGAGTCTCCACGAGGGATCAATTTTCTCTTGCCAACTAGAGAAGTGGCCGCTGCCAGGTTGCTCTGCCATTCCAAGGTGGCGCGAGCCATCGCTTCCAGCAAGTTCTCCAAGCGAGGAGACAGAGGGCCGGGGCCTCAAGGCAAAACTCACATAAGTAACCCTTAGGCCAAATGTGAACCCTACAATGGTCTCATTTTACATCACAGTTAAAAAACAATAAGTTTAAATAAATTATAAGAGATATTTACACAGGTATGTTCTGTCCTCGCTTCTAACCAAACACCCCCCATGTGATGGAAGTTCAGTTCTGGGAAACATTTTTCTTGAATTATTTTGTTCTCCTCCTTTACAACGTATGGATCAGCTTCTAACGATTTCTTCAGTTTAAAAAACACTTACTTAGCGCCTGCCCAATTAACGTCTACTAACTCATGCTGGTCACTTCTTGTCGTATGCCAGGTGCTCTAAATGTATTCCCTCATTGAGTCATTCATACGCTTTTGTTCATGCATGTAAAAAGTTTGATTGATACTATCCCTGCTCCGTCCCGCAAAACAAACCTCCAAACCCCATCGAGTCCCCAAATCCCAATTCCATGCTCTACTTTGCCCTCTGTCCTTTCAGTCTCTGTCTAGCTGCAGGCTGCCCACTCTTTCCTCCCTACCCTCCAAATCTGGGCCACCTGGCTCCAGAATTCTTTTGTTGAGGCTTCTTTAAAAAAGCAAGGTGCTGCCGTCTGTCCATTCACACCTTTCCTCTGGGCAAGCTGCTTCCTCCCTGAAATTCCGCAGGAGCTCCGGCCAGCGGTTCTCATCTGTCATGCTCCACGTGACGTTCCTGCTTTGTACAGCTCCGGCTCCTCCAGGACGGCAAAGCTTTTATCCCTCGCTTCATCCCCAGCAGGGAATCCATAACCTTTCATGCGGGTTCCTGCAAAATGTCCTATCTGAGAAAACAGGTCTGGGACGGGAGTAGCTAAGAATAGCTGGGGTCTATTGGTTCTTTTCCTGTGTGCCAGGCCCCGCACGAAGGACTTCCCATGCACCAGCTCCTTTAATTCGCAGGACAGCTCTGTAGACAGGCACTATCACTGCTTCCAGTTTCCAGATGAAGAAACCGGGCTCAGAGAGGTGAACTGAGCTGCCCAGGGGCACACAGCTCGGTGTAAAACAAAGTTTATTCCTAAGCCTCTTTTCTTAACCATCAGGTTCTTTGGCTTCCCCTCCCTAGACGCTCAAGGTCACTGACCCCCGAAGTCATCAGTTTCTCTTGCAGGGGGTAGACCTCTCTTAGTCCTTCAAATACGACTGTGAATGTGTGTGAGTTATAAGCAATGTGTGGTCAGGGGCCATCACCCCGTAGCCCCTGTACCAACTCTGTGCCTTGCACAACATTGGGCTTGTGGTATGGGCTCAATCCATGCTTTTTGGAACTTTGGCTGAGTCCAGCTGTGTGCTGGGTGTTAGGGGGAGAAAGGAAAGGTAAGTCTCTGTCCTCAAGGAAGAAAATAAATAAACAAAAAAGGGATTACTGGGATGCAGGGATAGACTTTCGAGGGTGGGGTCTGTGAACCAGCTGAAGTTATACGACCAATGGTGTGTGGGTTTGGGGATGACAGTGTCCGTAGCTTTCAGTTAATTACAGTCCTCTCAACAGACAAAGATCATGTGTTATGACAACTCCCAGGGTGGAGGGGAAGCCCCGGATAAAGGGGAAGCGTTGTGGTGTCCACTCTGCGGGTTGGACAGCTAATGCTCAGAGTGGTCAAGGGACATGGTCTGGAGCCAGGAATCGAACTCATTTCCTCGCTTCCTTGTGTTATGTTTCTAGCGGCCTCCTTCGGAATGGTAATAGTCCAATGAGAAGCGAAAGACTCTTTCTCCATGATAAAGCGGCTAGCTTGCTTTAAAAGAAAAAAAAGCTGGGCTTTAGGGAGAAGGTTATGTGGATAAATTCGACCTCGTCTCAGCCAGCCACACGATGGCAAGTCACTCTGACCATTCGTGGGGATCTAAGGAGCCTCGGCCCGCCCACCCTCTGGGATTCGGGACTCAGCCCTCCGGATGCTCAAATCACGGACGCTGGGCTTTGGTTCTGGCAATAGGGTTTCTGTCTCCATCCCCGGAGTTCCAGCCTGTGCTTTGTTAATTCTACTTTATGTTTTGCCAATCCCTGTCCCAGGGACAGGAGTGCGGAGCCCAGGGCTGGGGCCCGCCTTCCCACGCTCATGCCACCTGATGCGTGGCCGCTGTTTGCAGTCTCGCTCTCCAGGTGCCGCGTCCTGTCTTTGCTCACGGCCCCAACTTCTGGCTCTCTCCCTTTCTCCGCCATCTCCTTCCCAAGGGGCAGGGTCTCCTTCAAGGTCCCTTGTCTTGAAGCATTGCAATGGGTTTTCCAACTCTTTTGAGCTACAGGATCCTTTATTTCACTGAGATCATCTCGTGAATCTCAATGTAGAAAGAAGATAAAAATGGAGTTTTCCAGCTGAAATTCCACGGGGCTATAAAACCTTTACGTTTTGCTCAGGATAAAACCCAGGCCAGGTACCAAGATCTGAAAGGCCCTGCATGTTCTGAGACTTCCCCATTTCCTGTCTCCATTCTGCCCGCTCACCTGCTTCTAATTCCTTAAGCTCTCCAGGCTTCCTCTCGTCCCAGGGCTCTTACATCTGGCGTCCTCTCTCTGTGGAACAGTCTCTGCTCACTCCCTTTCAAGTCTCCTCTTGTCCTTCACATCTTATTATTTCGCTGGGAAGTCTTTCCAAGCCACCAAGCCTGGGCCAAAATCCCCGTGATGCAAATACATGGCCCACACCCCTCTCCTCGTTTATGTCTAATTTCTCTGGTGTGGGCAGGCATGGATTTTGTCTGCTTTGGTGCACCAGTGTTTGTCTACCGCAAAATAGGCTCTTGATAAATATTTGATGAATGGCAGGGTGGGAGGGAGTCTCGGAAGCCCTCTGGCCTAACCCTCCACTTCCCTGATTTCCATCGGGTCCTGATGGGAAACCACTGGACTGAATCACTTGTAAGGAAATCTTTTGAGTCTGATGCTCTATAGAGTTATGGTTGCAGCTCCAGTACCTATAAAACGAGGTAGCAGTGTGGGGAAGTGGGCAGCGCTGGGTCTACCCTGTTCTTGAATTTATCTTCTGGGCCCAGGATCTGGAGAGGGGCTGTTGGGTTACATTCGTGCCGATGGCCTTACTTCTGGGTGGTGCCGATCTTCCGTGAAATGGCAAAGAGTTTGGCCAGTGCCATTAACAGCCCAATCTCAATTCCAACAGACTCTATCAACTAAGTGCCTTGGCAGGACTGAAAGTTGACTGTAGCAAAACCTTTGGAATAAAAAAAGGGAAATCTTGGACTAGTTCCCCCCCACCCCCATTGGGTGGAAATTTCCATTATAACAATACAGGCTCCCATAGGACTCTTCTCCAAGAAATGGAGAGATCTTGGCTAGTCTATGGAGGAGACGAGGTCTTGTGGGATCCCAAGGCTTAGGGGTAAGATTGGCAGGGTCAGATGCCCACAAAGGCTGGAAGAAAATGCAAATGAGTAAAATGGGCTGGGTGGGGCCGTGGCGCATCAGAGAACCCAGAGCACATTAAGGGACATGTTACTGCTACTCCACCCCAGCCAACTGTTGAGGCGCAGGCATGTGAGACTTGTCTTGTTAACCTTTCTGATTTTTCTAAGGATGCCTGAAACTGGAATTGTCATGCAAAATCTTCAATTTTAAATGTTGGAATAAATCCTTTCAAATGTTGTAAAATATTTCCGGGCCAAACCCCGCCATGCATACGGGTTAGTTTTGGCTCTTGGCTTCGCTTCTGATTCACAGTTTGGAAAAATTTCCAACTTCTTTTGTCTCCCCAGGAGTCCTTTGGATTGTAAACAGAAAAGAGGAAATGCATGAGGGTGCTGGGCTAGCTTATGAATGTCCCTGCACCCACTCTCCCAGGCAAAACACAAAAGAAGCCGCCTCCAGGGAAGCTGAGTAGGCCATCATGGCGTGTCACTGACATCGGAATTACACTAAATTATCACCACACGAGTGCCTTCCGCTGTTGTCATTTGCGTTCCAAAATGTCCCAATGAATTCTAAAAGGAGCGCTATGTTCCCTTAAAGAGAAAAACCTAATGTTCTGTCCTTTATCAGAACCCACTCAGGAAAATGAGCTCTCTCTGAATGTGAGCCCTCCCTCCTTCCCTCCGGGGGCAGAGAAGAAAGCACGGAGAATTGATTAAGGCTTTTGATCAGTTCATGGAAAAGTCTCCTTTTGCTTTTATTGTTGCTTTGTCTTTTCCCCCAACAGAAATTGACCTGATGGGTCTCAGATCAGAACCAAGGAGAAGATGTGGTACGTGCGCTGGGGTGGAGGGCGGGGGCGGGGGCGGGGGGGTCTCGGTGTATATCTGCTGCGAGAGTCCGGGGGCTGGACTAAGTGTCAACCTCCCACTTTCTCACCTTGGTTAACAGATAAATGTTATCTTTTGATAACCTAGGTGTGTGATATTTGCAGCTTCACAGGGCATCTTTTCTCATTGATCCATCCTTCCTTCCTTTCTTCCTCCTCCTCACCCATCCATTCTTTGATTCATTAAACATTTACCAAGCATTCTTTCTCTGCCAGGCACTGTGCCAGGCAGAATGATTAAAATGCACCTAGTGGAGTCCCATCAGATGCATATTCAAGTTACATAAATTCGTCTATACAAGCTCAGGAGAGAGAAAGAAAGTGCAATAACGTGGGCAATTTGGCTTAACATTCTACAAAGTGAGTGAGTGCCGAGAGGCAGCGTGCAGCAAGCCATGAGCACTTGCTGCTTGGTCAGCCAGCCTCAGTCCTCCCAGGGCTTTCAAAGCGTGAGCATCGAGCTCTACTGAGCAATTTGAGATCACAAGGCAAGACAAGTGTGGCAGAGGCTTTTGAGTTCCCACCAAAACCCATTTCCTTTCCCTCTTGGGCAAAAAGCTAGACTTCGTAGCCCAGCATTTCTTGCAGTTAGGGACTGACTGCCTTCTGTCTGTGGAATGAGGACAAGCATGGTTGTTGCACTTCCAGGCTCAGCCCATGGAAAGCCCCTACGTGATCCTCCACATTCTTTCTTCTCTTGTCTTCTTGAGGGTCCATTAAAGAACTCCAAGGCCCAAGAATGATGAAGCCTCAAGACAGAGGAATTTGTGAGCCTGAATGATCATAAGAGAGGTTGTTTGTTGACTTGGAATGTCTGCAGTAGACATTTTATGAGCAAGAGGAAAACTTTTACTGCTCTTTGTCATTGAAGTTTAGGGGTTTATTTGTTATAGCACCCAGCATTACTCACCCTAACTAATATAATAGCTATTTCACCAAATGAAGAAATGGCAATCTGTTGCAACACTGACTTAAGCTCTGGCCATGTTGGACGGACAGAGAGGAGGCATGTAGTTCTCCAGGATATGTGACTTTTGCCTCAGGAGCTAACTTTACAGTCTCAACCTCATGGATCTAAGATGTGACTTCTCTCTATAGACCATCGTCTGGGATAGTTCATAGACAAGGCAATTCAAACGACAGCAATAATTTGGTCAATTAAGAAAGTAAACACTTCAACTCCCATATTCCTGGCATATATTTCCACAGTGATTTCAGTTACCTGGGCCATTTCTGCACGGGTGGGATATTTACTTAGCCTTCACTAACCAAGTGAGTATAGCAAGGAATGCCCAAGTATTCCTTCAGAAACCAACTCAATTCTGTTCTGGATCTCACTGGAACTTAGTTCACCAACATTTCCATTCCAGGTGGCTTTACCCATATTTAAATAGAGACAAAAATACCATCTCCAAAGATTGTGGGTTGTAAGTGAGAAGCACACACACGCACACTACTACTACTACTGTGGATGGTGCATAGTACCCTGTTTAAAATCCTATAAAATCAGACTCGTATTCCAAGAATATTTCTTCAGAGGTCAAAGACTAGAAACATTTCAAAAATAAAAATATAATGATGGATGACCCAGACCCTCCCACAGACAACAACTATACACTCTGAAGTTACTGGAAAGCGAACAAAGACACTGTAAGAGTCAAAACTTGGAAGAAGCGAATGGCATGGGGTGAATTATTTGTTTTTGTGGCTTTTGCTTTAGAGCAGGCTGAAGTCATTACTGTTTGGGGAAGATAAAAAATCCAAGAAAACTCAGTCTTTTTAGCCTGAAGAAACAGAAAACAGAGTTCTGGAAAGTGAGTGGAAATCTCTGAAAAGAGCTAGTTAGAAACGAGGAATCACAAATTGTGTGTATTAGTTGCCTAAGTCTTAACTTCACATATATGGTAGATGATATAAATAAGCCATTCAGCTAAAGACAGGAGAACTGAACTGAGATTTGGGTTGTTACACAAAAGGACAGAGTTTTGTTAGAGTCCAACCAGATCAACTGCCAACTAAAACAAAAACATCAACACTCTTCAGAGAAATATAACAAAATCTAAATTATCTACAATATAATATTAACAGCATCCAGGATACAATCCAAAATATTGTGACATACAAAGAATCAGGAAAATTTGACACTTGCTCATGGAAAAATACAATCAACTGAGAGTCATCCTGAGATGACTCAGATGTTGAAATTAAGAGACAGGAATTTCAAGGAAGCGATTATAACTAAGTTCAATAAAGTAAAAGAAAATATAGGTGAAATCAGTGAAAACATAGAAAGTATCAGTAGAGAAATAGAAACTGTAGAAAACAATAGAAATTATGAAATTGGAAACTATATCTAAAATTTAAAATTCACTGAATGAGCTTTAAAGCAGAATGGAGATGAGAGAGGAAAGAGTCAATGAACTTGAAGATAGATCAACAGAAATCATCCAATTTGAAGAAGAGAAAGAAAAAAAAAGATTAAAAAGAATTGAGCCTTAGGGATTTGTGGGGCAATATAAAAAAATCTAATATGCATGTATATGGAGTCAAGAGGTAGAGAGAAAGAGAATGGGTCAGAAAATATATTTGAGTATATCATGGCTGAAAATTTGCCAAATTCAATGAAAAACATACATTAACAGAATCAAGGAGCTCAGCAAACTCCAAACAGGATAAATATGAAATAAGTGATGCCTATGTTCATCATAGCCAAACTACTGAAAATCAAAAATAAAGAGAAAAACTTGAAGGCATACAAAGAAAACCAAAACATCATACACATCTGTGTTTGAAATTGTGTATGTGTTGTATACATTGAATTGTGTATGTACTTATACAACTTATTATACATATATGATAAATATAATAATTTTGAAATTTCATAGAATTCTCATTATAAACTATAGAGGTCAGAAGTCAATGAATATACCAATATCTTCAATGCTCAAAGAGAAAAACTTTAGAAATAAAATTCTATATCCAGCTAAAATACCCTCCAAGAATGAAAGTGAAGTAAAGACATTTTTAGTTATAAGTAACTAAGAAAATTCATCACCCAGCAGAACTAAAGGAAATTCTTCAGGTTGGAGGAAAATGACACCAAATAGAAGGTAAGTTCTTCAGGAAAAAACAAGTGCATTGGAAGCTGTCAATATTTGAGTAAATATAACAACTTTTTGTCTTAATTGACTATTTGTTAATTTTAAAGTTAACTAACCTTTAAAAAAATACACATGACTATTTAAAGCAAAAATTATAACATTGTCCTATGGGTTTATACTATATGTAGATGCGGTACACACAACAACTGCAGCATAAAGGATGGTGAGGATATCAATGTCAAGGTTAATAACTGCAAGATTTCTAAATTTTATGTAAAGTGGTACTACATTAACTCTAAGTAAAATACGAAAAGTTAAAGATGTATGTTGTAATCCCTACAACCACCACCAAAAATTGCAAACACATATAGAAAAATACCAACAGATAAATTAAAATGTAATTCTAAAAAAATTCAAATAATTTGAAAGAAGGCTGGAAAGGGGAAACAAAGGAAGAAAAAACAGAAAAAAAATACCAAGATGAAAGATTTAAATCCACTCTTATCAATAAATACATCAAAAGTGAATATGATGACAGCCAACATCCGTGAGGCGTTGTGATGGGCCAGGTGCCTTACCAGAATTATTTCATCTGATCTTGATAACAACTTTGTGAGATCAATATTCAGTTTCGTTGATGAAGAAATTGAGGGTCAGGGAGGTTCAATGTCTTGCTTCAGATGATGAAGTTAATAAGTGATAGAATCGAGATTTTAGGTCTCACTACAAAGCTTAGAATCATTTTATAGCATCCTGCCTCTAAGGTGGTTACCAAGTTTTGTGGTATCAGAGCAAGAAGAATGGAGTCCTACAGTGCCCTCTCCATCCCATTATCTCGTAACAATTATAGTGAGTGCAAGGGACTTGAAAAAACAACAGAAAAAGAGCACCACAAGAGAAAATACCTTCCCCAATATCTACCTTTGACAAGAGTGATCCCATATGCCAAGCCCTAATAAAGCTAATATAGAATTTGTGCTTTTTGCTTTAAACAAAATTTTAGGTGCATTAAAAAAGGAAATAAGGGTTGTCAGGGTTCGAAAAAAAAAAGCCCTGGATTATTCCAGAGATTCCTGTTAGGAATAAATTGTCCTTGGTGCTTTCAAAATAAATTACTGTGGCTTCATCAGGCATAGAAGATTAGCTTTAAGTCCAATGCTTCAATGCCATTTTCAATTTTCTGTTCAGAAAGCGATGGTTCAGTTTCTTTGCGTTCATCTACCTTTCTCTGATAGCTTAGTTTAAAACAAGTTTCTCTAGGTTATATGACGGTGCCCCAAATGGGTGCCGTTTTCTATTTCCTAGGATACTCTGATTATCTCAATTTATCAGAGAGATAATATGATACGGATGGCTGGACCGTCTCGCTGTTTGGACACAGACAAGGGTCAGTCTGTGCTTTCTGGGTTTTTGAGTTTTTGCATATTATTGGTGGCAGTTTAGTAATTTGGATGGCTGTGGTTTCGAATCTTGACTTTTCATCTTATCAGCTGTGTAACCTTGGACAAGTGATTTTTACCTTTCTGGGTTTATTCATTTTCAAAATTGGATTGACAATGATACTATGTATTGCATAAGATTTTTGAAAGGTTAGATAAGATAATGTAAGTAAAGGACATAACAAAGTGGCTGGCATTTAGTAAGCACTTAATTAAATGTTTTAAAAATTATATGCTGTGCAGACCTTTTGGACCATAGAGGGACAAGCTACTAGCTCTGCCCTGGAGGTGGAATTGGGGGTGAAGGAGGTGGTTCTGGAAGTTTTCTCAGAAAAGGGATAATTTGGGATGGGTTCTAAAGGGTGAACAGTAATTTTCTAAGGGAACAGAGTGAAGAGATTATTTCAAATAGTAGTAACAGTGTCTACAAAGACTTATGTGATGGAACATTGACGAGAGTGGCTGAAATAAGGGTGGCCAATGAAGGGTCCGAAGGGTCATATTCGTGGAGTGAAGGATTTGAACACTCATTCCACGGGGGAGGGACCAAGATATCAAAGGCAGAGAGTGACGCATCACAGGCTCTTTTGGGAGCAGATCACTACAGCAGGAGGGCGGAAGGTGGATTCCAGAGACATAAACCGGAGACCCGGAGGGTTTGCAAGTTCTGGCACGATGGTTCCCATGAGCATGGCGGCGGCCTAGACAGGGTAGTGGTGCATCAAATCATTACAGAGGGTACTAACCAGTCACTGGGAAATGCTTGAAAAGGAAGAAGATTCGTTCTTTTGAAGAGGAAGAGATTCTGCTAAATTGATTCTTGAAGGGACTCTCGGGAGAATTAAAATTAATTCCAGAAGAAAAGCAATTTAGCTAGAGCAAGGTGATTGGTTTGGAAGAGTTGTGAAAGTGCCAGTTCCAGCTCCCCCCCCCCTGCCCCCCGAGATCCTGGTGCAGAGAGTCTAGGATGGAGAACCAGGAGCTGCATTTTTAATAGGTGCCCCAGGTGATTCTGATGTAGGTGGTCCAGGGCCCGTACTTTGAGAAACAGTGGTTTAGGGAAAAAAGAGTTCCAGGCATGGCGTAGTTAGAAAGCCATGAGAGACCAAATTGAAGCAATTGCGGGGTAGGCAATTAAGGAGAATCTCAGGAAGAAGGTCAGGTGTGAGTTGAATCTTAAAGGAGGAGTGGAGGAGTGGGGAACACATTTCAGTAAGAATCCAGCACCAGTTTGATGTCTGTTCACTGACAGTGAGAAGACCATCCTGGCAGACGTAAGTCACTGACGATCATCTTGGAGAGCAAAAAGTAACCAGACTTAAAAGGGCCTTGAGGGCCAGGTAAGCATCAGTGATGGGTAGCGTTTAAGTTGACGGGATGTGTTGATGGTCAGACCTATTCCTGAGCAGGAGAGGCAGTGAAACCCACCAAACAGATGGAGTGCCACCTCTCTTTAGATCTGACGTGGAGATTTCTTTGCCAATTATATCAATGGGGAGGAATAATGAGGAGGAAGACAAGGGGGGGAAGGGAACCAGGTCTGGTGGTTCAGATATCCCTAGGTTACATGACGTGGGTCTATTCACTTTGCAAGCCCAGCGGGGTGCTGATTGGCACGTGCCACACTGGTTTGAAGTGAGGTCCTTCATCAGAAAGCGAGATCGAGCTGGGCGGGGGCAGTGAGCAGAACCACAGCACAGATTGCCCTGAAGTTCCTTGAAAAAGCTGTCACAAGGTCCAGAAAATGGATCCAGCTCATTAGAGCACATCTGCTCCTGTCTTTGGCAAACTTGATGGGCTCCAACCTGCCTGGAACCTTTCCATTTACTGTTCCCTTTGGCAGAACACACTTCTACCTGCTTTCTAGCAGGAAACTGCCTCGCATGGTTCCACCCTCAGCACAAAGACAGTTTTTAAGGAAGCCTTACCCACCCTCCAGACTGGATTAGACATGTGTTTTAGATACTCTCAAAACAGCAGACCTTGGTGGCTAAGAACACAGACCGCCTGGATTTAGGTCATGCCACTCAGCAGCTGTGCAACCTTGGGGAAGTTCCTAAGCTCTCTGATTCTCCGTTTCCCCATCTGTAACATGGGGATGATGCTAATAACATCTATTTCATAACTCAATGTGATTGTTAATAGGGTTAATGCATGTAAAGTGCTTAGCACAGTGACTAGCACATAGTTTCGCTAGTTATGATTGTGTGTGCGGTCATCTGCGTCATGGCTGAATCCCCACATGAGTTGAAAGTCCCAGGAGGGACCATGTCTGCGTTGCACCCTGATGTGACCCCGGTGCCTGGCACATTGTAGTTACTCAATAAATCAGTGTCGGATAACAGTATCTAAGCAGATCTTCACGGGACCCATGGGAAAGCGATAGGATACAGGGACGGAAAAGCACTTTCCCAGGGTCACAGAGGGAGTGGGCATTAGAATCGCAGATTCTAGAATTGAGTTCTAGAATTAAGGTGTCTGAAGATTTGGAACATTTTGAGGTACACTTTGGAAATGTTTTTATTTCCCTATGCAAAGCCATGGCGCTAACAGTCTTCTTGCCTCATAAGATGCAAGACAAATGATCTGAAAGAGAAGTTGAAACATCACCTTAAGCTCTCCCTCTTTCTGCTCCTAGTTGTCTTCAACTCCCAAGGGGTCTGCATTGTTCAGGACTCTTCTAACTAACCATCTCTGTCCCTCACTTGGAGGTTCACGTGATGGGTCAGGTCTTGAGTCAGGTGTCCCTAGGTTCCAAACTTAGCTAACTGTGGGACCCTGGTCATATTCCCACACTTCTCCGAACCTCAGTTTCTTTATTGTAGCATGGGGGTCGTAAAGTGTCCCTATGCTAGAGTTGTGAAGTTTACGTGAGAAACTAGTGCCTGGCATATAGCATGCGATTAATAAGTGTTCCTCAGGTTATGTCCTTATTTTACATAGGGAGGCTAGTCCCAGGGAGGAAAGCAATGTGACAAAGGACACGAAGAAGTGAATTGACTCATCCATTCAAGAAGCTTGTGCTAATACCTTTTATCATGTCTACTGCTTGTTAAAGAGATGAACGATAAACAGCCCTCACCTCGAGGGGCTCAGAGACTAGTGGGAGAGATAGAGATATTAATTAACAACTGCAACATGCATCATTCCTGCTATCCATGAAGGGCCATCTCTGAGACTAAGGGAGCCCAAAGGTCTCACCTAAATCTGTCCAGATGGTTCCAGGGAAGACTAAGGTGCACGGCACAGAGATGGAAGTGAGCAACTGTGATTGACAACTCCATTTATTCCCTCCGCTAATGGCTATGGGGGTGTGCTATGTACTGCACAGTGTTCTAGGACCTGGGGAGCTGCGCTAGATGCAGCACCTTGACTATTCGTAAATAAATCACGAGGGCAGAAGCTCCGAGTTGCAGGCACATATCTGCAGCAGAGCCACTTCTCACCAGGGCAACTCCAGGAATTGTTCCACCTGGGGGAGCGGGTGGTGATAATCCCTCCGCTGTTTGAGTAGAAAAGCAAAAGCGCTATACAGTGCATGGAAACTTTGTTACAAACTTGAAAACTAAATAGCGCTCTTTAAGTATTACAGTTAAAGGGAAATTATTGCATCCCAGTGTTAATGTATTTATTTCTATTAAACCTTAGTTAATGATGATGAATGGTTCATCTCATGCAAGCTTGATGACACAGTTAGTGGAGAATATTCTAAATCATCCCGGGGCTGACTGTTCTTCTAAAGGTCTGCTCTATTTTTGTGTGGCTGTGATTGAACAGCAGACCTGCCCTCCCGCCCACATCGTCATTAAACTCTCCCTCTACGCGGCCACTAACCTAATCAGAAAAAAGTAAGACATAAAATTGATGAATTGTTTACTGAAAGAAGAATATCAGAGTTAACCCCTGTCACCTTCCCGTCCCTCTAGCTTAGGATTCTGTCTCTGGCGGAGTCCTCAAGGGAGAGTTCTGGGGAGGAGGCTGGGCGGCCTTCTCATCCATCAATCTCAAAGGTTGGGAACATTCCATGGACAGCTCATGCCTCCTTCACTGTCTATTAGAGAATGTGCCATCATGAATTTATGGGGACCCAGGAGAATCTCTGTGCCTCCTCGGCTGTGCCATCGGTGGCTGAGGAAGTTGGGGAGGTGACCTTTCTGGTTTCTTATGGGACCCTCTAGCAACAGATTCTGCTTTGACGTGGTTCAGAGACTTAACCATTTGTTGAAAGGGATACTTGTGCAGATAGACACAGGTACGAGAGAGGATAGAAAATCTGACCCCTCATCGGTTGTTTTCTTCTCAAAACACAGTAACAATAATGACAGTTTCCACGTATTAGGCTCCTACTCTGGGCCAGGGGTAGGAAAATGTTTTGGGGTTATCAGCTCAGTTAACCAATGCCAACGACCCTGCAAGGCAGATATTGTTATTCCCATCTTAAAGATGAGGAAACTGAGGCTCAGAGACATTAAGGCAGTGACCACAAGCAGTGGAAGCATGGGCTTTAAATACCAGGAGTCATTGCCAAAGCCTGTGCTTTCGAATGTTCCACTCTACTACCAACTCCAGAAACATTCGAATCAGTTTTGTTAGCCCTTGTTGGGTGTCTATTGTATGCCACGCTCTGCCTGAGGCTTGGGCGCAGAGATACATAAAACACGCTCTCTCTGGAAGAGCTTACAGCTCAGCAGGGAGAAAGGACAAGTCTGCCGAGGAGTGAAACCTAGACGGGACACGAAACAGGGTACAAGGAGCCACGGGGCTTCAAGAAGGATGGCTCCGGCCCTGCTGGGGGGACTAGAGGCAGCCCAGAAGTCTTTGGATGGGGCTGGGATTCTGGTGGGGTTTTGGCTGGCAGCTGGATGGGGCGGTGAGTCAGGGGGAGAGTCCCTCTCCGACAAAGGCTGGTGGATGTGCTCAGGGGAGAGTGAACCGTCCAGTTTGGGCCAAGCAGAGAGCAGGAGTAAGAATGAGGTTCGATATGTGACCCAGGACTCCAGCACGGAAGCTGGGAAGGATGCGCTGAATCCGGCCAGAGGCGCAGAGTCTGTTCCATCAGGGGACAGACATGATGAGAGAAGGTCTTTAACATGACAAATCCAGTAACGGGCTGGAGGCCGGGAAGGCTGCAGGCACACAGAGGGCAGGGCCACGTGGGCCTTCAAAGTCACATTACCTGCGTCCCAAGGCTAGGCTGTGCCCATGGTGACGCCCAGCCCTCCTCATCTCCTCTACCCCTTCTCAAATAGAAGAGCTCCACAGTAGTTCAGACATAGTGAGGTCCTGACCCAGGAAGGTGACACCAGAAAGGGAGAGGCTGGCGGGGACTCCACAAGTGCTGACCACTGACCTAAGGCGGGACCGAAGGGGAAAGGGAGGACTTGCTGTCTGCCTGTGTCCCCTGCGGCAGCCACCAAGCCTGGCGCACAGTCAGCGCTCAACAAAAAATTATTGAAAGGACGGATCATGTACACACAAGCACACATGCACAAACATGCACATACATACACATGCATACATATAAATGCACATATGCGCACAAACACATAGACACACACAGCACACTCCGCCCCCAACGTTTCAATACTGGAAGGATGGAGGGGAGTTGAAAGGAGACATGTACATTAGGAGGGAGAGATTTTTTTTGAGGCAGGGAGAAGGAAGGAGAGGGATTCAGGAAGGCTCGGGAAGCAGCCGCATTCCAATCCCCAACCTCAACTTCCTATCCGTGTGATCTTTGCTGAGTAATTTAAGGACTTACTCTCAGTTCCTCACTTGTAAAATGGAAATATAATAACAGTACCAAGTTGACAGGGCTCTTGTGAGACTTAAAGTCAATCCGTGCAAAGTGCGAGGCCCAGTCCCTGACTCCTGATCAGGGCAGATTACAGGCGGTGGCACGAGACCCAGCAAGACTCGCTGCCCATGGGAGGGGCTCTACAGACGGAGCTCCTTCTCCTTCTCTTCACACGTTTATTGACATCTAAAGGCCTGTGGGGTGACGCTGCAGCAGCTTGCTGTCTTGGGGTGCTGCTGAAAGAGAACTCTCCCCATTTGCTGAGAGTACAACTTAGCAGAAGGGAACTCACCAAAGTGCTCAAAAGCAGCACCGACTGTTTGAAATGAATTCTTGCCTCCAGCCCTGGATGTACCTCTCTTTGCTTACATTGTGCCACATAAATATGTTTTGGAAACACTCAGTGGTAATGAGCCTTCACATAGGAGAGAGTCAATTAAATTAATCTCCCCCTGCAAAGCCTCAGGTAGACAAATCAAACCAATGTAATTAAAGAGATTGCTTTTGTCTCTCTTTTAAGCTATCTCTTTGTAGAAAGTGGCTCCTGACGTCATCAGACTGTGGATTTCCTCTCGACTGAACAGACACGAGTTGAGTCAGTTCCCCAGACGTCCTCCCCGCTCCCAGGCTATTCAGGAAAGAGGTGGCTGGAGATTAGTCCAGAAAGCAAACAGTGGCTAGAGGCTGGGAGCTATGCACGGTCCCTGCTCGGGTTTCTTGGGAGCTGGGTGTGGTTCCTCAACTTCATTTTTGTATCACAGACTCTAACACAGTCATTGGTGCAAAAAATTGGTTGGTGATTGGCAATGGGCTGATTTTCTCCGTTAATAATTTGTAAGTGATTTGGCCCAACCATTTCCATTCTCTAGGTCTTAGTTTTCTCATCTTCCCAAAGGGCAGAAGGGCCTGAGGCTCTTCTTAGGGACCTGTCCAGAGTGGATAACCCCTAGCTTGTCCTCAATAAGCTAGATGCGCCATGAAATTACCATGACTCTGATTATCCCATTGTCTCCCCAAGTTCTTGAGAATGACTTCCCTGGGACATGTGGAACCGAGACTCCCCCCAATGGACTTTTCTCCCCTCCTTCCTTTAATGATGAAATCTTCACATCGGCTGGGAACACGGCCACCTAGAATATACTATCGTTCTCTGCCTCACTTGCAGCTGGATGTGGCCACGTGGCTATGTTCTGGCCACCCCAGTGAGAGGTATGACCCCCAGTGACTTCTCTCAGAAAGAAGTGCCCATAACTTCCTCTTTACCCTTTCCCATGGGCTGGAAGGCAGATGTGATGGCAGGAGCTAGAATAGCTGTCTTTGATGATGCGATGGAAGCTGTATACTGAGGATGGCAGAGCAATGAGCTGGAAGGAGCCCGGGCCCCTGATGATTCTAGAGTTGCCTGCTCAGCTATGGACTGTCCACACTGATGGGCCAGAGAAACAGACTTATATCTTGGTTAAGTCATAATTATATTTTGATCTTTCTATCCTAGTAGTTGCTCCAATATGCTAATACGACCTGCGAAGGTGACTTTTGCTTTACCTAGTAATAAGATCTAGAAATGTGTGAGTAAATGGAATTATTGTTCCTTAAATCACATTTTCAATGTTCCTAGAGAAGCAGTGTCACGGGATAGCTTAGAGTAGGATTTTGGAGTTAGAATTAAGTCCTAGTTCTACTGTTAGCTGTGTGGCTTTAGGCAAGTTACAATGCTTCTCTGTGTCTCTCTTTTCTTTATTTATAAAGTGGAGGTGATTATATTCATCTCCCAGGATTCGTATGAAGATTAATTGAGATAACGAATGCAAAGTCCTTATCATGGCACCTGGTCTGTGATAGAGTACTCTATACATATTTGGTGGAATTACCTGGGAAGTAAAAAAAAAAAACATGTTTTAGAATCTTCCAGCAGAGAATTTGACTTCATTGGCCTGGAGTGAGGTCTGGGCATCTGTGCATTTTAAAACTTTCCTAGTTTCTTGGGCAGTTGAGAATGATTAGATTAAAATACTCTAGTGAGAGGGCTTTCTATAAATCAATTCCTGATTTACCTATCATGCAAATCAGACACACCTTTGCATGAAAATTCACAGTCACACCTTCAGATGAGTCGCTCTTACCTCGGAGTCCCTTCCTGCTCTGCCTTGAACGTTTATGTCCTCTCAAAAGTTCATGTTGAAACTTAAACCCCAGTGTGACAGTCTTAAAAAGTGGGTGGGGCCTTCGGGAGATGATTGAGGGTTCTGCCCCCGCGAATGGGATTGGAGTCCTTATAAAAGGGCTCTCAGTAACTAGCTGGCCCCTTTTGCCTTTCTGCCTTCTGCCACGCGAGGCCACAGCCTTTGCCCTCTCTGGAGGATGCAGCAGCGGGTGCCTCTTGGAGGCAGAGAGGGGCCCTCACCAGACATTGAACATGCTGAACTCTGACAAGTAAATTTCAATGTTTATAAATTACCCTGTCTGTGCTACCGTGTTCTAGCAGCATGACCTGATTAAGACACTTCCTGTTTTTAGTTTATGTTTTCTCCCCATCGTCTCTCTGTGCATGTGTGATCCTGTAATTACTGTCTGCACCGGGAGCTTCCAGAGGGATGCCTGACTCTACGTTTACAGCCTCTGCATAATTTTAGTGAACATCAACATTTATACAGCTTTATGGACTTTCTGAAGTACTTTCACATATATTATTCACTGGATCTTGACCACAGCCTTGCAAATCCCTTAAGACCAGCTTTATCACCACCACCACCACCATCATCATCACCTCCATTTCACAGATGAGAAAACTGAGGTCCAGAGTGGTTAAATTGTTTGCCCAGTGGGAGCCAAGATTTGAACTAAGTTGTTCGATTTCAAAGCTTGTGATTCACCCTGAACCTCTCTGCTTCTCTAATGTCACTCCATGATTATCGAGTGAGTCATTTATTCATGTATTCAGTACATATTTGTAGTCTCAAAGAGCAGGGAGATGGATAATTGCGTGAGTTCACGAAATCCTAGGTAGACTAGTGCAGTTTCTCCTTTGGCCCAAGTCCAGCTGTAAGTCTGATCAGATCTTCAGGCAGATCCGATGCCACCAAAGCCCTCTGGAGACTCCATGGAGGGAGACGGGACCACACCAGACTTCCCCGGGAATTCCACAGAGTTAAGGACAACCACACAGGTTGCCCGTTCACCCCTTTCTCTGAATTCATCCCTTATTGGTTGGTGGCATTCTCTCTCTGGTCAGGGGAGCTTGAAAGCTACCCCAAGGTGCCACTCTCCTGTCTGAGTCACCCAAGTCCGCTGGAGATCAGAGACATCAAGGTGAAAAGCCTCTGTCACCTAGGAAGCCTGTGCTCCATTTAGGGGGAAAAAGAAGTATTTCTCTTACATATTATATAACTCCAGGGAAGCAGTTGCTTAGCAACCGAGCCCAGTTGGCTGGGCTGGGAGTAGTTATTAACTCTTCCCGCGGTCAATCCACACTGTTGAGTCCTCCCCCGGAAGGCCAGCGATGAGGACCGCCCTGTTTCCATAACAGAAAGCTCATGTCTTTCGTTTGTCCTACACCAGGATGCCTCCCGGCTCTCTGCTCACCAGAATTGTAGCACTGGCCTCCCGGGAAGGAGAACAACCCAACAAGACCAGCCTCGGGCTTCCCCAACCAGTGAGAATTGACTGGGCTGTTTTAGTTACATGAAACTGAACACCTGGCAAGCAACAGAAGTTAAATGTACATGTATCCATGAGAAAAAAATATATATATATTTTTTCAACAAGAATTTATGAAGCACCTACTATGTGCCAGGCCCATGATCAGGCACTAGGAATCAACAGGGTGAATAGGTAGTCGATGCCCTGCGCTCACGAACCTTGCATTCTAGTGGGGAAGATAGAATGGAAAGAAATAAATAACAAGAAAAGAAATATATAAATGAGGTGATTCTGATTGTCATAAGTGATTTTTTTCTTTTTTTTTTTAATTTCAAAATATTGCGGGGGTACGAATGTTTAGGTTACATAAGTTGCCTTTGTCCCGCCCGCGGCAGAGCTATAAGCATGCCCATCCCCCAAACAGTGTGCACTGCACCCATTAGGTGTGAATATACCCATCCCCTCCTCCCTCTCCCACCTGCCTGACACCCGATGAATGTTACCACTATATGTGCACATCAGTGTTGATCAACTAGTACCAATTTGATGGTGAGTACATGTGGTGCTTGTTTTTGCATTCTTGGGATATTGGAGCAGGGGTCCCCAACTTAGGTGAGTTGTGTAATTATTTCATGATACAGTACAATGTAATAATAGAAATAAAGTGCACAATAAATGTAATGTGCTTGAATCATCCTGAAGCCACCCCCCACCCCACCCCTTGCACCTGGTCTGGGGAAAGATTGTCTTCCATGGAAACAGTCCCTGGTGCCAAAAAGGTTGGGGACCGCTGGTTTGGAGGGAGCAAAGTGATGTAACAGAAAGGGCCTGGGTGTGTCTATGGGGGGCGTGGGTCTATATCTAAAGCTATCTGCATGCACCTCTCTGGAGTACGCCAGCACACAGGATACTTCCCCCCGCTGCTGGTGACAGATACTTTCCACTCAGAGTTAGTGTTGCAACAGCCTTAGAGCTGATTTTGTTTAATCGCCTCAGTCTTTCCCATCCCAGCAAAAGTCCCTCCTGCTGTGGCCTGTCATTCAAGCCGTAACTGGGGAAACAGCTTTGATTCTGTTTTCTCCCTTTCCCACACATTCTATCTCTCAGCAAGCCTATGGACTTTCACTTCAGAGTAGACCTTGAACCTGCCACTTCTCCCCAGCTCCACGGCTTCCTCGCAAGTCCAAGCTGCCCCTTTGCCTCCCTGGGCTGACTACGATAGCTTCCCACCCGGTCTTTCCTTGCAGTTGGCAGTCCAGCTGAGTTTTCAGGGTTGGAGCTCGGACCCATTGCACCCTCCTCTGCTCAACACCTCTCCACGGCTTCCTTCCTACCGCTCTGAAGCTGCCTCCAAACACTTAACTGTGAGGCCACATGTGTTCTGGAGCCTGACTGCCTCTTCTGCCTCACTTCTGATCACACCTGCACTCATCGACTATGCTCCAGCCACACTGGCCTGGGTTCTTGCTCGAACAAGACAAGCTCGTTTCTTCCTCAGGGCCTTTGCACATGCTGTTTCTTTTGCTTTTGGCCTGAGGAACCCTTATTCATCCATCAAATCTTAGCCTAAATGTCACCGCCTCATGGAAGCCCTCCCTGACCACCTTGTTCCAGTACCCCAGTTGATGACTTCGTAGCACCTATTCCTATTTGTGTACATACTCACACACACACTAACTTGCTTATTGTCTTTCTCCCATAATAGCCTGAGCTTCACAAAAGCAGAATCACATCTATTTTTTGTGTCACTGTATTATTGGCATCTACCCCAGGGCCTGGGGCATAGAGACAATTTTACGTACTCCTTTTGGCTAACTAAGTGAAGGAATACGACATGATAAAATAGCTAGAATGTATTGAGTGCCTACTACATCCTCAGCATAGTCTCAGATACTTTACATATTACGATCTCAGTTCATCTTCATAATAACCCAAACCACGTGGGCATCACTGCCCCCATTTTAGAAATAACTAAACTGAGGGTCAGAGAGAGGAGCTGATGAGACCGAGGTGGCATCCTTAGGCAGTGGCAAGGCTGAAATGAGAACTTAGCATCCTCTGACTCCCAAAGCCGGGCTTTTATACACTGTAGAATTCCTGACACTGTGAAGAGTTTTACAACACTTTTATCACCCCCTTATCATATGAGGAATGTTTCACTCATTGGCAGCAGCGTGTCAAAGATGACTTGGGAGTTGGAGGTGGCGCTTCAGGTGAGCTCAGTCTAGCTGGTCTTGCAAAGCCAGGCAAAATCCAGTTATCTGAACAACCAGAGCAGAGCAGACAAAAAGGGTGAACCGAAATAACTCCCCACGCTGAGTCATTCCGGATCGTGCCTGGGAGGCTCTGCGGCCCAGAGCGGCTCCCTCTCTCTTTGTGCCCAGCACAGACTGTTATGAAAAGAGATATGTCAGTGGATGTAGCTGGCCCCAAACAGCTCTGGAGGCTTGCAGGAACTTGCTTTGGATTAAAATAAGATAATGCAAACTGCACCATCGTTTTTGGCACTTAAGATGTGCTGAGCAAGATCTTTACGTGTATTTGCATTTTTATTTTTATTTATTTGTTTAAGTCAGGGTCTCCTTATGTTGCTCAGGCTGGTCTGGAACTCCTGGGCTTGAGCAATCCTCCTGCCTCAGCCTCCCAAGTAACTGGGACGCCAAGTGCGTGCCACTGTGCCCGGCCTTTATGCGTATTTGTAGCCACACACAGTCCCTCCAGGTGAGAGCTATTCCTGTCCCCATTTGACAGGTGAGGAGACAGAGGACTGCAGTTTAGTGATCCAAGTTGCACAACTTGTCAGTGGTAGAGCTGGGATTCGGACTGAGGTAGGTAAAGGTTCAGACTGTGAGCCCTGCTTTTTTTTTTTTTTTTTTTTGAGATAGAGTCTCGCTCTGTCACCCCAGGTAGAGTGCAGTGGCATCAGCCTAGCTCACAGCAACCTCAAACTCCTGGGCTCAAGCAATCCTCCTGCCTCAGACTCCTGAGTAGCTGGGACTACAGGTGTGGGCCACCACGCCCAGCTAGTTTTTTCTATTGTTTTTTTTTTTGGTAGAGATGGGGTCTTGCTTTTGCTCAGTCTGGTCTTGAACTTCTGACCTCAAGGGATCCTCCTGCCTTGGCCTCCCAGAGTGCTAGGATTATAGGTGTGAGCCACCGTGCCTGGCCCAGAGTGCAAGCTCTTAACAATCATGTTCTACCTCCTTCACCACCAAGACCAGCCCCTCCCTGTAACCCCCCAACCCTTTTCTAAGAACCTATTGCATATTATGCCCAGTGGTTGATTCCTACTCAGATTCCAAAATGTTGTCAGCCTGGCTGGGATGCAACAGCCATTGTGGATCACAAACACGTGATGTGCAGTGCAATCTCACTAACGGGTGAGTGTAGTGTCAGGGTTTCTGAATTCAGGGGTGGGAATAGAGCTCCATGCTCACATTTAATCTACGTCTCCTTAGCTTCAGGATGCACTGATGAGAACAAAGATCTGCAGGATAATCATCCTAGGCAACAGCATTTGCTTCTGTAAAAGCCAAAAGAACTACAAAATGAGCTCGCCTGAGTGATAGCACCATAAGCCTCAAAAAGACCTTGGTTTTCCCATCGGTGACAAAGGAATTGTGAGAGTATGGTCTAGTTGCACCTAAGGTTGTTTTCAGCCCCTAGAAGTTCTTGCCTCCAAGCTTTGAGCTTGGTCTTCCCTGAGCTTCCAATGCCCTTCTCTCTCTCATCTTTACTTTTCTAAGTTTTGCTTATCCTTTGGGACCCAGCAGGAATCGCCTCCTCCAGGAAGCCTCCCTTGACTATCAATCTGGGCCAAGTGCATCCCTGGATTTCTGTGGCTGGTCCCTATCACAGGACGCCTGGCTCTTTGTTAAAATTGTTTGTTTACACAGCCAACCTCTCCCCAGCCTCTGAGTCTCTTGGGGGACAGGGATTCTGTCCTGCTTAACTTCTTTCCCACAATAACTAGCACAGTTCCTGACACCCAGGAGACACCCAACATGCGTGCATTGTACACACGTCACCATGAGTTCCAGCATGGTAATTATTTCTGGAAGAATTTCACCCAAACAAGCCATAAGAAATGGAGCAGAATTGAATGCCGTGGAAATCCCGAACATCACAGAGATTCAAGAAGCATATAGAAACATAAAGAGAAAATTGCTTTTCAAAATTGTAACAAAAGAAAGAAAAGATTTGCACAGGCTGTTAACAGACAGAGGCTTCCTTGGTGCGGTGGGATGAGGATGGATAATTAACTTTCTCTGCACATTTCCCAAATGTTCAAAAATGTCTAATCAAGTAGAAAAAAGCAAATTGTAAAAAAGAATAGCTTTTTCATTCATGCATTTTCCACTATTTTAGGAAAATGTGCACCAGGCAGTGGAAGAACGGCATCAGGCCAGGGCGAGCTCTTGGCCTTGGCGCAGACTTGCTCGGTGATCTTGGGTATGTTGTGTTCCCTCCACGTCTGCGTCGTCCGTGCTGCATCTTTAAATCAGGGAACCAGGCGAGGATATTCACTAAGGGCGTCGCTTCATATGCATTCCTCAGGCATTGAGCCACGCTTTTCTCACATGGATTTTTCTGGTGACAAACTGGGAGTTTTTCTCCCTGGGGAATTCTCTCATTTTTTCCATGTTCAAAGACACACAAACTGCTCACAATTCCCCGCTGTTGTAAGAGTAATTTGCCTTCATTATCTTAAACCTTTCGGCATGTCTTGAAACGTCTTTTTATGTGGAAAAAGAAATGCTCCCGATGTGATCACAGGGGATAAATCTGGTCTTTCACATTTCAGAAAGTAATCAAAATGCTCCCCGCTAGAGTAGGTACTCATTACAATTTATGGTGAACGCTCGAAACCATCTTTATCTTCCTTTCTCATCTTTCCAGAATTACTGTTTCGTTTGGGACAGGAATGCCTAAGGGGTGAAAGTAGTTGTGAAGAAGTCTCCTTGGTGTGATGCTCAAGTTTCATGTAGTGTTTCCTTCACGCATCCGTCCCGTTATCTTGGGTTGACCAAATAGCTCCTTTGCATAATCTCCCTCCCTGCATCCAATCAGGATCCAAGAGATGCCAGAAGGACATAAAAGGACTTGGAAAATGGGCCCATTTTACCCATTAGGCCCTGAGGCCTACATGCTTTTTAAGAGCTCATGAAAATGTCTGAGAGCTGAAAACAATATATTGGCTCCAAAATAGTAAAAGAAAACTGCAAAAGCAAAATTAATAAAGGCTTAAATTAAATGCCTCCATAACATACCATTATGTCAACCTCAGTATTTTTAAAATTTAGTGTTCATAAAAGTTTCATTATATTTGAAAAGACTTGATGAGTTACAGTCTCATTTCATGAGAATTCCTGAGTAAGCTTGATGATTTTCAAGAAATTACAGATAAATATAAATTGAGAAAGTTACTGGTAACAATATAAATTCAGAAACGTTAGTATGTCTTTTAAAATGTTACAATAAAAATGCTTTTAAGTTGTATGGTATGTCGCGAATGTGGGCTTCCAAAATAAGATGGCTTAAGGCCAGCCAAGGTCTTAGAATGGCTTTGTATAGGGTGAGTTGATGGATATATGGAAGGATGGATGGGTGGGCAGATAAATGTATGGGTTCATTAACAGGTGGATGAATGGAAAGTTGGTTCGATGAATGGACAGATGTAGGTAAGGATGGATGAACAGGTGAGTGGATAGATGGACAGTTAAATGGATGGATTGATGAATGGATGAACAAGGAATGATGGACAGATGAATGGATGGATGGACAGGTGATGGATGGATGGATTGATTAATGGATGGACAGGAACTGATGGACAGATGGATAGATGGATGGGCAGGTAGGTGGATGGATTGATGGATGGATGGACAGGAAGTGATAGACAGATGAATGGATGGATGGATGGGCAGGTAGGTGGATGGACTGATGGACAGGTAGGTGGT
>VBSM01003230.1:885939-906294 GCA_008086735.1 Cheirogaleus medius | reverse complement strand
TGGATGAAGTGACTTGCTCAGTATCACTCAGTGAGTTCGTGGATGAGCTCTGACTCCTTACTTTCAAGCTATCATTAAAGATATTCAAATTTAGTCACAATTCCTTGAACACAAGGACTGGAAGTGTCCTAAGAGACCAGCTGGTATAAATTGCTCATTTTATAGATGAAGAAACTGAGGCTCAGAGAAGGGAAGGGACTCAGCTGATGGCACATTTTCTTTATTCTCATTCAACAGGAGGTTGTTGCTTAAATATTTGCCTCTCAGAGAGACCTGGCACAAGCCTATTTCTCAGGCACCCTATGTATTTACAGGGTAGTGTTTCACGACTGATGACAACTTGCTGCTAAACTGACAGGTCTCTGTCTTGCCAAGCCCCCGGATTTTCCCTGCTGTCTCCTGCAGAAGGCAGGGTGGGGAATGGCAATGTCGAGTCTGGACATGAGCTGGCGAGCTGGGGAAAAACACATCTGCTTCATGCACAATTGGGTCATTTTTAGTGCACACTCAGTCCCTTCCTGAGTCCTTCAGATATTGATTGAGACATGGCAGGGGGAAAAAAAGGAAAATCTTGGTTTTCTAACGTATTAGACATCTACGTGAATTTTCTCTTGGTGACAACATTCTGATTTTCCTTTGGGAAGTCTTGGCATCCCACTCTCAGTCCATGTGCTGGGGTAGCCCAGGGCTGGCCAGTCAGGGTCCTGGTGACTTGTTCAAAGTCCCAGCCCTGGTGACTTGTTCAAAGATGAGCACATGAGCCAAGGCTGATGATACAGTGCACACAGTGGTCTACTTAATCCTCTCCACCATGCTATGAAATGGTACTATTACAAATCCCTGTTAAATAAGACCAAACTGAGACACAGAGAGATTAAATATCTTGCCTGAGATTATATAGGTGATCAGTGGCAGAGATGGGATTTGAACTCAGGTAGCCAGATTTCAAGTCAGTGTGCTGAACCCTACATCATCCTGCCTTTCAGTACTTGATGTTGCCCTCCAGAAATACCAGTAGATGGGTTTTATCACAGATGCTAAATATATATATGTTTACTACCATTGAGTGCTTAGTTCACAACTTCCAAGTGACTTAATCCCTGGGAAAACTGGACTGAATGACCTCATGGAACTTTATACACACGACAACTTGCTTATCTGGAAATTTACTTCCTGGTAAACTCAGCTTTTACTCTTCACCAAGAACTAAGAGCAGGTGAAGAATAAAAGCTTCCAGGAGATCAAACATGTTGCAAAGGGTGTTCTAAAGCTGGTGGAAGTTTTTCACAGACGAATCCCATACTCTTGATTTTGCACACGACAGTTGCCTTGTATTCATGGGGGATTGGTTTCAGCACCCCTGCGGATACCAACATCTATGATGTCAAGTCCCTTATATAAAATGGTGTATTTGCATATAACTGACACATATCCTCCTGTATACTTAAAATCATCTCTAAATTACTTATAACATCTAATGCTATGTAAATGCTATGTAAACAGTTGTGATAGTATATTGGTTTTTAAATTTGTATTATTTTTTTTTTCAAATATTTTCGATCCATGGTTGGTTGACTTCTTAGACGTGGAGCTCTTGGACACGGAGGGCCAGCTGTATTTTTATATGAATATTATCTGTTTTCTCAGCACAAAGTAATTTAGAATATGGCAGTTTGGGAGGAAATTAGTGCAGCATTGTGGAAAGAGGCATTAACTCATGAGTTAGAGTGATCTAGAAGCAAATCCCAGCCATAAAACTGACAAGTAAAGGACTTTCCCTCTCTGAGCCTCAGTTTCCTCATCTGTCAAATGGTGGCAATGATAGTATCACTGGTGTAAAATGCACATACTAGTATCACTGGTGTAAAATGCACATACTAGATCATTGACAAATTATACCCATTTTCATTGGCTATTGGCAAGTTTTTAATCCCTTCTCAGCCTCAGTTTCCTTATTTATAAACTATAGATTTATAACAAAAGTCATCTTGTGACATTTTACAAGGTTGTTGGATAGAGGTAATGGAAAAAAAGGAATTTTTTAAATGGCCAAATGATTCCTAAATATAAGGCAGAATTACATTTATTGGTGCTGGGACAGTAGGAATTATACTATTGTTAATACTACTATTATTAATCATCATTATGACTACTGCTATTATTTTTACTGCTACTACTACAAAATACTACTATTGGCCCTTAAGTTTCTGTAATATTTCATGATAGTCTTCTGGGTGAAGAGTGACCACCCTTCGAATGAACACCCAGGGCTTTGCTTTTCTGTTGAATGAGAACCAAATGTGCCTACTATGTTCCAGAAATGAACTAGACAAGGGTTCCTTCATGCAAGGAGACATAAACATAAACAACTGAGTCTAGAGTGGTGAATACCTCTAGCATAGCATCCGCGGAGCATCTGGTAATAGTGTTATATCGTGAATTAGTACGAGAGAGAGGTGGATTGAAGTTGGCTGCCAGGTCTCTGCCACTCTCCCCATTGAGAGGTGGTGTTTATTTCCCCTTTCCCTGAATCCAAGCTGGCCTCGTGACTTGTTTTGACCAACAGAATGCTACGTGTAACTTCTGAGCCTGGCCCTTAAGGGAGCTTCAGTTTTCACCTTTGCTCTTCGAACACTCTCTTTTGGAACCCAGCTGCCACGGGTTCTTGGAGAAGCCCGAGTCACACAGAGAGGCCATGTGAGGGACAACTGAGATGCTTGGGGGACAAGCAGCTCAAGCTGCCAGACACGTGGGTGAGCCCCTTGGACCTCCTAGCACAGTCAAGCCTCCGATGACTTTGGCTCTGTCCAACACTGCATGAAGCAGAAGAATCTTCCAGCTGAGCCCAGTCAAGCCACAGAACCATCTGAGATAATAAATAAATGGTTGTTCTTTTAAGCCACTAAGTTGCAGGAGTGTTTTGTTATGCAAAAATAGTTAGCTAAAACAAAGTGGATATGGATACTCCAATAAGATGTTCCTCACTGAGCTTAGATGGGCAGGGAAGGCTCCCTGGAAGAGGGGACATGTGGGAAATTACATGGGGTTTGTAGGTTATGTGGTGCAGAAGAGTCCCAGCTCTCAGTCCTGGGTCAACCCTTCTCTATGCATGATGCTTTTTGAGTCCAAGGCAGGTCAGTGATGAGGACCAGAATTTTAAAATTTCCTCTCACCTGGATAATTGTTTCTCCTCTTTAGGGATCGGCCCCACTTCCCTGGCTCTAAATCAAAGTGACAGGGCCTCCAAATTGGTTCAGGTGCTCATACATTTGTAAAAATGTCTTTTGCTGGAAAAGGCTCGGTATATCTAATTTCTGCCCCAAGCACATTTTTATGGTTCAGCTATATTATAAATGTCGTTTAATTTACCCAGAGATGTCGGGCCTACATTAAAACCCACAGCCAGTGATAATATATATATAAGATCCTTTTTGTACAGTCTGATCAGGGTTTGGGAGGAGGGGAGGGTTGGATTTAATCATCATTTGCCCAAATTTATATTCTTTTCCTCTCCTCTCTGCTGCTTTTTCTGTATTCTAGACACCATGGGGGAGGAACAAAAGAGATCTTCCCAAGCACCTGGCTGTGTTTAAGGGGGCAAGTCTGCAGATGAGCTGGAGGTTTTAAACACAGCTGAAGGGACAAAGGCTGGGAATCTTCTGGACTTTTTGGCTGGCTTGGAGAATCTGCCTCCCTCCCATCCCTCCCATTGGAGGGAAATTGCAACAGGAGGGGTGGCCTAGGTGGAACGTGATTCAAATGGTCCCCGACCTTAGCTGGGAGGCAAGAAGTGGTGAGCCTATCTCAAGTGGGGAGTGAGGGATGGAATTAACTCCTTCAAACCCTGTCTACAAGGGCCTCCTAAATGGTCCCTCTCCCATATTTGACGCCTCCCCTGTCCACTTCACAGCCAGCATTTTCAAACCCAGACAGGCCCCTCTCCTGCTTTGCAGAGCAGCTGATAATACACTCCCAACATCTCCCGGCCGTGCTCCCTGCCTTATAGAACCTGGCCCCACCCACTGACAAAGGTTCTGTGCTTGACCCAATGTCAGCCAGGCTCCTGAACCTTCTCCTAGGCCACTCTGTGCACTTTGGTGTAAAATCCAGTTTCAGCAAAGAGCCCCGTTAAGTCAGTTAAGCCAGAATCTCCCACCCCTATCTGAGCACCCTTGATACCTTGAGTAGGTTCTTCATCCTCCACCGTGATTTCTGGTCACCCTAGCCCGTCTTCAGCAAGAATCCTGTTAGGTTGGTTTAACCCAAATCTCTCTTATCCCTGAAGTTCTTTCTTAGTAATTTTCCATCCAGTGACTACTACCCTCCAACCCTGCACCCTGGCTGTGAATTGCCCCTTGCCCGTGCTGTATTCAGAATCGAGCCCAAACTGTCTCCCCAGCTGTAAAATCCCACGGCAGCGGTCCCTGCGCCAACCACGAGGGTTCTGCATGAAGTCTGCCTTCTTGTGCTTTACCGAGCATCACTGAATCATTTCTTTTTTCTTTAACACCATCATCCCTGAACTTCATCTGCCCACTTCCTTCTCGGTTCTGGAAACTCTGGCCACACTGGCTTCTGGCCAGTTCCTCAAACGCTCCAAACTCTGGTGACTTATGCCTGGCCAAGCCGGGAGCTGACTCTTGAGAGCCAGCAGGTCCCTGGCTCAGCTACTCCCCCGCAAGTTGTGGGAGCGGAGAAGAGGGCCGATGGCAGCCGTAATTCATGTCAGGGAGGCTGTCCCAGCGCTCGGCAAACCTGTGCTCGGCTCACGGGGAAGCTGGGCGCGATCGATCACACACTTCACGGGGCACATTTATTTGGCTCATTAAAAGAGTTAACTAGATTTTCAGGGAAGAGAGGAGCCAGGAGACCAGGGCCACCTCTGGGGAGGGAGCGTGGGGGGTTAAGAACAGACTCCCACCCCCATTCATACCACAGACAGGCAGCGGATTCTTTTAAAGTTGCAGGGACACAGTTGTGCACCTCAGCTCCGGGTCTGACTAGCTGTGTGACCTTGAGCAATTCACGCAATCTCTCCAAGCCTCAGTGGCTACTGCTGTAAAGTGGGGACATCAGTCCCTACCCTGCTAGACTGTTACGTGGCTTAACTGAGATCATGTAAGTTCAAGGGCTCCGTGTGTGCCGGGCTTGCAAATGGGAAGCATAATTATCATCAACAAGGAATCACGAAAGGTCATGGCTTAGGGGTCAAATAATCCGGACAAAATTTACTGATGCATCAGGAGCATCCCGGAGGCAGTGTACGGAGTCCAGTCACGGGTCCGAGTCAGGCAGGGGTGCAGGCCTGGGCTTCTAGGTCTTTAAAAGCTCCCCATGTGATTTTAACTCATAGTCCATTTTGGAAACTACTGATTCAGCCCAGGCCACTAAATTTAGATTAAGAAACTGAGGCCCAGACAGGGACAAAGATGGGCCCAAGGTCACACGGCATGTTTTTAGCAGTTGTGTCAGCCCCAGAGCCTGGGTCTCTGCCTCCCTGTCGGGTGGTCTTTCACCTCGTCCATGCCAAGAAATTACCTTATGTCAGGTCCAGGTGTCTGGCTGTGGCCGGTGCCTCAGGGCCAGGGTGAGGGAGGGATTCCCACTCAGCTCATCCTGTTTGAGGTTCTAGATGTTCTCAGAGCCCCTTGGCTCTCTTTTTAACCCTTTCATGTACACAGTGCCCATTAGAATGTCTGAAGTTCTTTGGAAACCCTTAATCTTGTTTACTATCAGATATACAAGCCTAACCTTTTTCTCTCTTATTGAAGGGGTGAGCCACCCTTCCTACCCCATAATGCAAATATTGAATGCTCAGCATGCTTCTGGGGGTGGGGGGGATACAGCCCAGCACATCAAACATTAATGACTATTTATTGAATGAATGAATGAATGAATGTGTTGCATCTGTGAATGAATGAAAGACCACGGGGAGTATACGTTCATGGAGGGCTGGCACTGTCGGCTTTTGTTCCAGTGCTGACAGCAGGGCCTACGTAGCCGACGTTCATTAAATATTGGCTGTTTGCGGTTGAATCAGTGAATCAGCCCCTGGATTTCCCGCGGCCTAGTGGGAAGGGCAGATGCATAAACAAACACTAAGAATAGAGCAGGCGTGTTAGTTACTCCAGCAGGGGTGCCGGTCGGGGGTGGGGGGGCGCGGAAGGATGGTGATGGAAGTGGGGGAGGTGGGGAGGCAGCGGGGTTGGGATCCCAGAAGGGGGAACAGGGGCACTTTTGCTGGGTGCTGGACACTTGCACACTGGGGAGGAGGGAGCCAGTGAAGATAGACTTACTCTGGGGAATTTGGAGGCCTTGTTCCAATCATGGAAGAGGAGGAGAAAAGCAGGTTATAGACCAATAGGGACAGCTCGCTGACATTCTATAAGACTCGAAAATCTGTATGCTCAAATTGAGGGTCACCCTATAAAATAACGGGTCCATAGTCTTCAAAAATGTCAGAGTCGGGAAAAACAAAGGCCAAGGAATTGTCCCGTGGTAGAGTCTCTCAGACCCTCAGTTTTCTTAAAAATAGGACTAATTTCCCCAATGCTAGCCCCTCGAAGTTATTTGTGACAATCTAATACAATAATGGGCATCCTCTGCCGCATGCTATGCATAAGAAATGACTGTTTATTTTTATTACTGCTTAGAATAAAACTACTCCAGGACCCAAAAGAATTAATTTGGTTTTTTTCTGGCCAAACCTCATTAACTGATTGTCCAAGTTTATGCTTTATGGGAATAGTGTGCACGTTATTTATGTATATACACACACTCAGCTGCATCTATATAATTCCCTGCAATTCTGCTCGGGATATATTTTCCCGCATTCGCAAGAGAACGAAATGCCAACATATTGTTGCGATAATTAAAGTCAGCAACGTCGCTCTCAGCAGCCTTGCTGGAGTTCTCCTCTGCCTCTGTAAAGTCTAGGATGGTTATTGGAGGTTCTTCTTAAAGTGATATGTTCATTTGGCCCATTAAAGAGCATCAACTAGGTTTTTAATTTTCCTTCTAGAAAAGAGAGTAGGCAAGACCAAACCAGATTGCTTTGTTTAGCTACCAACCGGGGATATAGGTAGTGGCCCTGGGAATTCATGGCTCCCAGCCCTGGTCCCTTGGAGAGAGCTGCCCCCTGCCTGGAAGTCACCTGGGCAACACAGAAGTGGGGAGAGGAGAGAAGAAAAGTACTTGCACACAATTGTGAGTGATACTTGAATTTGAAGAATGGTTAGATGATCAGTTCTTTGAGGGCAAGGATATGTTGCGTTTCTCTCTGTGTCTCTAGCACATAGCAAGTGCCTGGTGCAGAGGAGAATGTCTTGAATAAAGAGAAAGTAGGTCTTGAATAAACGAACGAATGAATCCTGACTCCACCACTGTTTAGCCATTTGATCCTCAGCTTGCTTATCTATAATCAAATGGCTACAGTAGTCACCTTGAAATGTTTTGCTGATAATTAGGAGTTTGTTTGCTGATAATGAAGCCATAGCAGGGATTCTGGTAAGTTATAGGAGCTGGTGTCCTTCTCGGCCTTGCCAGGGGGCTGCTTTCTTTGCAAACGGAGGAGACAGATGCTGCTCTCTGGAAGCCCTTTGCTAAACGTCCCAACTTCACGCAGGCAAGAAGGCCCATGAAGGACAGGCTGCATCCACGTGGTTCCTTCTCCAGGGTTTTGTAGCTGATCCGAGATAAACTTTGGTCATAAAACACCGGGCCAGCGAGTGATGGATTTACTCACCTGGACCCCTGCCTTCTGATTGGAACCTCCGTTTTATTAAACGAGATAATAAAACACCTTCAATTAGGAAGCAGGGTGTAGACGTGGTTGCTGTAAAGTCAATGCTCCTCTTTGAATTCCCATGAAACATTTTATCTGCGGGGGAGGGGGGTCGTAAAATTGTGAATTCTGCTCCAGCTGGTTATTATCCACCGAAGGCCCTCTTCCTCTCTCAAGACTCTTGGGAAAGGTCGCTCATTCATTTATTCATAGTAGTGTCTATTTTGAGCACCTAATTTGTGTGTCAGGCACTGTGCTAAGCTCTTGATGGAAAATTCCTTCTTTCTGTCTCACAGCAACTCAGTGAAAAAGGTACAGTTATTTTCCTTGTGCATGTGATTTCCGTAAAGCACAAATAACTTGCCCAAGGTTATGCAGACAGTCAATGATGAAGCTGGAATTCAGACGCAGGCCTCTGTGACCCTAAATTCTGAGGTCTTGGCCACTGCCATACACCCAATGAGCACCTGCTGACTACCTCATGTGCCGTGCCCAGAGGCCAATGTTGGCGACATAGACATGAGGGGCTCTAATGCGTGCTAATAAGAAGCAGTTCCTGCGGACCCGTAAGAATGATGACGCTCCAGCGTTCATGCATTCAGCAAGTCTGCATTTATGGAGTTGCTATTATCTGGGAGATGTAGCGTTGACAGGTGGGGATTGGGAGAGAAATAAAACATAGTCCTTGCCTTGGAGGACCTCAGTCTGGAGGGGCGAAAGGCTTCAAACATGTGCATCTTTGGGGCAGTGATTAATGATGATTATAAGCTATTCGTTGAAGGCAGTCATGCATCCATGACTGGGCCGCCACTAAGTTCGAGCAAGATTCTAGGTTCTGGGCTCAAAATAACTCCATGTGGGTACACAATGATATTGCATCTTTTGGAATTTTCTATAATACCAAGTATACGCCTAGATACATTGCTTACTTAATGATAATGATTATGTATATTGTATATGTTACTATAGTTATTGAACTCCTACTTTGTACCGACCATTATTCTATGAGTTTTACAGGGTCAACTCATGACTCCTCACTACAATCCTATGATCTGGGTCCATTTATCATTTTCATTTACACATTTGGATTAACAAGAGGGGTCTGAGGCTTTCTTTAGAAACAACCACCACAAAAAACAAACAAACAAAAACTTTGTTTTTAACTGCAATTGAAGAGTATGCAAATTATCCTCAGCGCATCATTTTAAATTTATGCCATAAATTAGGCAAATTTCCCTTCCCAAAGCCCTGGAAAACTAGGCCTCATTTCACATATTTTACATTAATTTCCAAGGTGGTTGGCCCCAAATTAGCTTTGCACCTTGGTAAACCTGCTTTAAACGGGGGGCACAGAAAGTGGAGTCCTGATCAGAAGTCTTTGGGGAATGAGAAGTCTTAGGAGCTCTGTTCCTCTCCCTTTGCAAATTGATTTATAGTTTCCTGCCACACTTCCATGTCCAGGGCTGCCACATACAGCTGCACAGGTTGTGCACTGATGAATGCCAGGGGGTACCATTCACATATATTACAGTATGAATGGTTCTTCCTGGAGTCGTGCAGGGAGCTGACCGTATGCGTTGTGTTCTCTCTATCCACCCTGCGCAGAGAGACAAGGGAAGCATTCTATTTTCATTTTGCAGGTGGAAACTGAGGCTTGAGGAAATGAAGTGACTTGCTCCAGCACCACACAACCACATAAACGGCAGAGTTGGGATCCACGTTCAGGCCTATCTCAGTCCTAACCCAGCGCCGAGGCCACCACTCTCAGAATGTTCACTGTGAGTACATTGTTCTCAACACCTCCCCCCCTGTTTCCATGATATTGAAGCTTTGGAGAAAAGGTTATGAAAGTCATGCGTGGGGCCACGTGTTGGCAAAGCACAGCCTGTGTTCCCACTGACCGCTATCGTCGCTCCTAAATGCATTGTCATCACTGCAGATGAACATTTCCCGGGGTGGAGGAGGGATCCCAGGACCCTGTCTTGAAGAGTCTACTCACTTCCCACTCTGCCTGATTTTCAAAGAGCATGCATCACCTTCAAATGCCTAAATACACCTGTTCATGAGGAGCCCTCTCTTCTTGCCCTCTGCCACCCCCAACTCCTGCCATAAGTTATTTTTTCCTAAGTCAAGTTTACCCAAATGACGTGAAGATTGTACATATTGGCAATGGCTTTTGTGCTCTATGTCTGTGGTCCCTAACCCTTGGGCCGTGGACCAGTACTTGTCTGTGGTCTGTTCGGGACCAGGTCACAGAACTCCGCCACAGCCCCTGCAACCCTGCGGTCCATGGAAAAATTATCTTCCATGAAACCATGGTCCCTGCTGCCAATAAGGCTGGAGACCGCTGCTCTATGCCTAAACACTTTGTGTCATGGCTGAAGGCTGCATATCATTCATTCTTTCATTTATTCCCTCATGCATTCACCCAAACAGCTATGAACAGAGAGACACTAAGAGTCAGCCCCTAACCCCCAAGGATCTCGTTTGCAAGCAGGGGAGATTGCAAGTCAGCAGACAGTGATAGGGCATTATGATGCTTCCCAGCCCTCTGGGATGTGTTTATCAGGGAGGCCAAGCTTGATGAATATGTATATACTGGCAAAAGTTTTCCACAGCTACATCCTACCAGTGGGACGGGTTGAGGAAGGCACCTACCGGTATGGTGGCCGACAGAGCAAGTGTGTGAGATGTCATCAGCGGTGACTGCTCTACTCCAGGAATGGGCCTGAGTGGCACGTGGCATGCCTACCACACCTGCCACACGTGACTGGATCAAGCATGTGTAACCAACCTATTTCCAGTGCAAAGGGTTGAGCAAAGCAAGCCATGTTCCTCTTAGGAAGCTGCCCTGGGACATGCGAAGGGGCCGAGTGTTAGGCGCTGTGTCTGGACGGCTGTGATGTAGAGCAGTGCTGGCCCAGAACTTTCTGGGATGATGGAGATTTGCACTCTCTCCACGCTGCCCGATACATACGCCAGCCGCAAGCCACACGTAGCTACTGAGCACTTGGCATGCGGCTAGTGGGGCTGAGGAATCCAGTTTTAATTCAGTTTAATTTTAATTAATTTAAACTTAAATAGCCACACGTGGCTAGCGGCTACCATATTAGACAGCGCACATGCTGGGTCTGAGCTGGAGAAGCCGCGATGGCGGATGGGTGAGCAGAGGTGATGAGGGAGACCCACGGTGAGTGGGAAGAATAAGTTAGGAAGTAGAGAGGGAGCCACAGCCGATGGGGCGCAGGGAGAAGCAGATGCCGTGAAAGAGTGAAATGGAAGGGGGAGCCAGTCTCTGCAACATCCTTGGCTCAATGTTTGCAATATCCTTACAGCAAACCTCCTTCTTCTCCAGCTATCCTGAGTGAGTCTTTGTTCTATAGGTCTTAGTCCATGTGGGCTTCTATAACAAAATGCCATAAGCTGAGTGGCTTGTAAACAGTGGAATGCTATTTCTCACAGTTCTGGAGACTGGGAAGTCCAAGATCAAGGCACTGGCAGGGTCTGTGTCTGGTGGGGGCCTGTCCTCCACAGATGGCACCTTCTTTTGTCCACCTCACATGGTGGAAGGTGCAGAGTGTCTCTTTCAGGCTTGTTTTATAAGGGCACTAATCCTATCCATGAGGGCTCCACCCTCGTGATCTAATTCCCTCCCCGAACCTCCATCTGCTAATGACATCACCCAGGGGAGCTAAGATTTCAACATATGAATTTTGGTGGGGAGGAGGACACAAATATTCAGACCATATAGCACTATACAACCAAACAAATCGTATTAGAAGGTACTGTTTCCTCTCTTGGAAGCCGGCAGTGATCTAAGAATCTGGAAATCAGCTCAGAGTGACAACCACCATCACCTTCACTCACAAAACAACAAATCATCATCATCATCATCTTCATAACCACCCACCCCATCATCTTGGAGTTAAGTGACTTGTCTAAGATAACACAATTAAGTTGCCACCAGTATCTCTTAGACTCCAGAGTCTGTGCTCGATATTATGTGACACTGCTTCGCCCAGCTGGGCTCTTGGTCCTTGGCCAATGCTCCATTTTGGCGTTCTAAACTCACAGATTTATGGTGCTGAGCTTGGGCACAAGCCTACCCTCAAATTGGGGATGGCCAAGACCAGACATGGAAACTGTCACCCAGAGGCTCATCCTTACCCCCTCTTCCCTCTAAGACTTGCCCCAAGCTCCAGACCCCACGTATTAGCCTGTGTCCACCTTCCTTAGTCGAACCTCCAGCTCCCAATCATTGCTGGTCTCCAGTTACTTGCTCCAGGCTGGCACTGGCTACATCGTCTATGTCTCATTCAACCCTTCTCTGGCTCTCCACACCCTGGTCCCCACTCGGTTTCTCAATCGGCCATTATCCACGAGCCATGGGGGAGGAAGGGGGCAGAGGAATGTGCCTGGCCAGGGCCCCGGGCCCCCTCAGCCTCCTTGGTTAACTCTTGCTTGCTTGACTCCAGCCATCTGCTTGGATGGCACCATTTCCAGGTACGAGCTGGTCCTCTAGTGCTTCAAAGACCCAGGTGCCAAGTGAGAGGGGAGGGAGCAAGGGCTTGATTTCGGCTTTCACCAAAGCTGCTTCTATGCAGTCACTCCGCCGTGACCATATAACGTGAATATCCAACACGCATAATAGATGCCATTGCTTTAATGGATAGATGCCCTTCAGACATCCATTGCCACATCTTCTTGGATCTCGGGACATATATTCCAGGAGAACAGAGAATTCATTTTTCTTAAAAGAAGGAAGAAGTCACTTTAGAATGGGACTCAGAAGATAGGAGTGAGGGGTTCGAGTCCTGGCTTGGCCACTCACTTACAGTGGGACTTTGAGAAAGTCCTTTCTAGTCTCTGGGTCTCTTTCCTCAATAAAATTAAAATATCAGGGAGAGGACTGAGGCAGTCGGGGAGCCTGAAGAACTGCTATGATCTCATTAATAATACAGACACCAGGAAGGTCTAATCTGACTATGCCAACCTCTCCCCCACCTCACATTACCCCTGGGAAGCAGGCAGGGCACAGATCATCACCCTCACGCAAGGCCCAGTGCCAGCTCAAGGTGGCACAGTGGCTTGCCCAAGGACGCACATCTAACAAGAAGCAACAGATTTAAACTCAGGTTGTTCCAACTGTAGAGCCGGGGCTTTCATTCCCTTTGCTACACTTTCTCAGCTTTCCACTGGGCATTTGCTGTTTTTGTAGCTGTCAGGGACCTAAGAGAACACAGATCCTACAACAACCAGTACCGGGTCCAGAAGACTTCTGTTTTGAAATGAGCCTAGGAACAGGGTGAATAATTACACCCAATATTTCCTTTGGAAAGAAAGATGGCTTCGGCGAGGACCGTCTTGTGGTCCTGTGTTTGCACAAAGCTATCTTTTTTTCTCTTTACAAAGTGTAAAGAGAAAAAAAAATTTTCTTTCTCTGCCTCCTGTTCTGTAGAGTTACTTAGTGATTTCACATCTGTTATCTCATTGATTTTCCTCACAGCCATCCTGGGAGGCAGGACACTATTATTATTCCCATTTTTCAGATAAAGAACCAAGGCTCTTGCAGGCTGCTTAAGACCACACCGATATATGCGAAAGAGCTGGAAATTAAATTCAGAGCTCAGGACTCTCACTCCACCTCCACACAGCTGAGATTAAGATGAAAGGCAATTTTACAAATGGGTTGATCTCTTACACTGGGTTAAATACAGGCTCCGGGAGACATGGATTAGTCAGATTCAGTTGAGGCTTTCTAAGAGTTCATTGTTTAGCGGGGAGGGAGGCATGCAAACTGACAACCCGTGCACTGCCAGTGTGTGAGTTACCCATAATAGAGGGAGAGAATGCGATAAGGGGGTCAGAGCATCATTCATAACTGACATAGAGAGGAGAGGATGCTTGAGACCAGGAGTTCAAGACCAGCTTGGGCAACATATAATAACAAGACCCTGTCTCTACCAAAAAATAGAAATGTTAACCAGGTGTGGAGATACATACCTATATCACAGTTATTTGGGAGGCTGAGGCAGGAGGATCACTTGAGCCCAGGAGTTCAAGGCTGCAGTGAGCTGTGATTGTGCCACTGCACTCCAGCCTGGGTGTCAGAGTGAGACCTTGTTTCCCAAAAGAAAAAAAAATGTATAGCAATAAAGGCAAATTTTTGTTGAGTGTTTGCAATGAGCTAGGCACATGCATACACATTGACTAGCCTTAACAATCCTGCCAGGTAGGTATGACCTTCTCATTTTCACATCAGGTTGAAACAGGCTCAAAAAAAAAAAAAAATAGCTCAAGATCATGGTGATTAAATCAGCCATCTGGGAATTTAATCTAGTCCTCTCTATATAACTAGCTGTATGCTCTTCTATGATGACAGCCCAGGCTGTAGGAATAGCAAGAGCAAGACAAGAATGAGGCTTCACACAGAAGCCATCGGAGGAAGTATGGAAGAGGTTGGGATCATTCTCTTTCTCTCTTGGCAAGCTGACTTGGGACACCTGGCATTTGCCACTGGCTGAGAAAACATCTCCCCTCCTGGAGTCCAGAAACCTCCCCTGATTTCCACGCTCGCCATGTGATACTCTTGTACCCTAGCATCTAGAACAAGCCTGGGCTTTGGAGTCAGTCTTGGGTTTGAATCCTGACTGTACCACGCATTGCCCATGGGACCTTGAGTCTGTATCTTGCTAAGACTCAGTTTCCCCATCTATAAAATCCAGTTCATGATATCACCTGATAGGACTGGATGAGGACCAAATGAGTGACTATAAGGTAAGCCCGGGCACAGAGTAGGTCCACAATCAATGGCAAATCGCAGTGTTATATTTTGTCATTGTCTCATAACAAGCCCAGGAAGAAATACGCAGAGTTGTATGGGGTCTTCAGCCTTCCACACCAGCACCTACCTCCCTAAGCCTTGATTTCCTGGTATGTACACAGCATCTTGATTCCTTTGTCCCATCCCAGCCCTGTGAGGAAAGCTTTGTGAATGTCGTAGTGATTATTGTGATACACTTTACAGATGGAAAAACTGAGGCTCGTGGCTAGGAAATGATTGAGTTTAGGTCCTGAATTTAGGGGTTTACAGAAACCAATTTTACACCATGTGAGTTCTCCAAGAATGGTTGGATGACCTGGGACATGAGAAATGACAAACAAGCAGAATGTCAGTCCCAAACAATGAAGTGGCTAGACTGCTCACTTTCTTCTTTCTGTGGCTGGGAGGAATAATCCCTTAGATTCATCTTCTTGGGAATTATAAGGGCTTGGGCTAACTCTAGCTGATTTTGTTCTCTGTTCTGTCAGTCTTTGGAGTTTGCTGAGCTAGGTGTTGGATTCACCCAGACTGACTATCTGCACATTAATGGTGAAGGCATCTTTCCCACGTATTTCATTCAGAAATAAAGCAGGACCCAGCTTGGAAGGCACCAAGTTCAATAGTCAAGCTCATAAGCATATCAGTCAGACTACCTGGATCCAAATCTCACCTCTGCATAACTCGGCCTCTCTAAGCCTTGGTTTCCTCATCTATAAAGTAAGTGCAGGGAAATTATGAAGATTAGATAAAATAATCAATGTAAGTGCCTGACATATAGTAAGTGCTCATTGGCTATAATGATTATGAATTAATTGCCCACAGATAAAATTGCAACCAGTTTCACTTTATGACCCAATTCAATTTGACCAGCTTTTCTCAAGTACTTACTATGAGTAAGGACTGTGTTAGGCATTGGGTACACATTCAACATACATCTGGTTAAGTATTTATCGGCCCTTCCCACGTACCAGCAGAATCTGTCCATGGGCTTGGGGGATGCAGGATATAAGAGACAGAAGTGGAACATTTTTTTTTTTTTGAGACAGAGTCTTGCTCTGTCACCCTGGGTAGAGTGCAGTGTTGTGATCATAGCTCATTGCGACCTCCAACTCCTAGGCTCAAGCTATCCTCCTGTCTCAGCCTCCCGGGTAGCTGGGACTACAGGCATATGATACCATGCCCAGCTAATTTTTCTATTTTTAGTAGAGATGGGGTCTCCCTCTTGCTCAAGATGGTCTCGAATTCCTGACCTCAAGCAATCCTCCTGCCTCGGCCTCCCAGAGTGCTAGGATTACAGGAGAGACGTGGGACTTGATGTTAAGATATTCTGGTGCAGGCCTTGGTTCGATGCCAGATTGAAACCAATTCTTGGCTCTGTGATGCTGGGCACATTGCTTAACCTCTCTGTGCCTCAATTTCCCCAGTCCATACAATGGAGATAATAACTGCAGCTCTTTTGTGGGGCTTTTGTGAGAATTCTCTGCACAAATCTATAATATATAAAACACTTATCAGAAGGCCCAGAGCAAAATGAACACCCAATAAATGCTATTTTCATTACTTAGACACAGGCCCCACCACCTTCTAGCAAATTCTGTCACTCCGGTCCTCTGACCTCCTCCCAACTCACCATCCTCTTACCCTCCCTCAAAGCAGTCCTGTTCCCTGCCCTGCTTCCTGTAGTCACAACCAGCGAAGGGCTGCTTCTCAGGAGCTACAGTAGCCAGAAGATTATGCAAATATGCAAATCCAGGAGAGCAGTGTTTACCCGGGGTTGTGAGCTGCTGTCTGCTCTTAACATCTGGGCCTCTCTGCCTTCCCAGAAAAGGCGATTCCTTCAGTGTCATCACAACCTCTAGTGGACAACAGCGAGCACCGCGGCTCACAGTCCTTTGTTCCGGCTCTCATCTACCGAGCCGGTGAAGTTCAGTGGAGAGCAAGGAGGACAGGCAGGTCTGACAATCTTTTCTGAGTGTGAGCATGTGCACCTGCCTACTTCCTTCTCCCACTCGCTTCTCTGTTTCCTCTCTCCAGTTCCGCGGGGGTGTGATGTGTGCCGAGAGGGAAGGCTTCTTCAGGATTTTCCTTACCCTACTATAGAAATCTCTGGCTGCTGCTACCTGCCACGTCCCTTCAGGGCCAGCTCGGATGCTACCTGCTCCAGGAAGCCGTCATTGACCACCCCCGGTGAGAATTAAACACACCCATCTGTGGGGTCCCATAGCTCTCTGATGTCCCCCTACGAAAGTGCTTACCACGCAGCAAGGGAGCTTGTGGTTTACCTGCGGATCCCTCTTGTTAGGTTGCCGTTACTGGAGCAGGGACCTCATCACATTACAGGACTCTGTCTCCAGCACCCAGCACGGCTCTGCCACATGCATAGTGTTATAGATCGAATGTCTGTATCCCCCCTAAATTCGGAAGTTGAAGCCCTAATTCCCCAATGTAATGGCATTTGGAGGTGGAGCCTTTGGGAAGTAATTAGATTTTAGAGAAAGTCATGAAGGTGGAGCCCCCATGATGGGATTAGTGCCCTCATAAGATGAGGAGACTAGAGCTCGCTGTCCCTCTTGGCCGCATGAGGATGCAGCTAGGAGGTGGCCACACGCAAACTGGGGAGAGAGCCCTCACCGGACACTGAATGTGCTGGCACCTTGATCTCGGACTTTCTGGTTTCCAAACACATAAGAAATAAATTTCTGTTGTTTAAACCACCCAATCTCAGGTATTTTTGTTATGGCAGCCTGGCTAGGACGCATAAGAAGTGCTTTGTAAATGTAAATGAATGAACGAACGAGCAAATGTCTTTTTCCAGAAGACTTTCTTTTTATGTCTTCTCTCCAATCATTAACCTGCTATCCTATATCTCCTGCATCTCTGGTACCATGAACTCGGATTCTTGCCAGCAATATATTGAGGTTCAAAGAGACACAGCGTGAGAGTTTGGAAAAGAAGAGTGTTTGCACCAGGGAATGTAAAACTCTTGCCTGCCAAAGACAGCACACAGGTGACTGCTGCTACCCACTACCCTCTCCACCCCTTCTACTTGAGCCAAAATTATCCTAATATTTATGCCAACATCCGCTTCACACCAACTTCAGGGATTTATTTTCTTGATGCCTACAATAACAGGAGCAGTTTGCTCCTTGGAAAACAAGGAAGGAAAGGAAGTAAACATTACATTAATTGAGCACCTACTACGGGCCAGGTGCTTTTACATGCATTATGTAATCCTTGCAAACATCCTTCCAGGCTGGTACCATCAGGTCCCCCCTCCCCCGCCTCCATCCCCCTGATGGCGAAATAAAAGCTCAGAGAAGACAGTCTTGCTGAAGGTCACACATTTATAAACAATGGAGCTGGGCTCCGGACCCGGGTCACTCTAATTCCAAAGCTGTACTTCTTTTCCTAGACCTTATAAATCTAAAGCTCGGTCAGACTCCTCAGAACAGTTTTGCTATAGCCTCTTGGATGTTTTGCAATTTGGATCCATGAAGGAAACCACAAACTGGTCTAAAAAAAGGGCAGTTGGATTCTATTTTAATGATGCCTTCCTTGGAGCATTCTCCTGGCCTCTTTTTACCTTTTCTTCCTCTGTTCACCACATGTGTTAAGAGTCACCAGTGATTTGTCTCTGAGAAACAGGAATCAAGTCTAGTAAGCAGGAAGGAGAGTAGAGATGATGGCAAGGCCACTTCCTGGCTGAGTAGAGCTCCATTCTACTGACCCTCGGCCTTGCACGCTGTTGGTGGATTCTGCTGGTCAGAATCCACTTCTCTTCTGCCCTTAGTCACCAACTATAGCTTTGAGCGCCCCTAGTGGAGGTCTGCACCATGGGCGTGTGGCAGAAATTGTCTGGATAAAATAGGAGGGCCAGTAAATTGAGCCCATTTGAACAGCTTAGAGAAATAGACTTGTGAGCAAAAATCAGAAAACGAGCCACTCTGATCATAAAACAGCTTTTTACTGTGGAAAGGAATGGACATGAATGTAACTTTATTTTCTTAATGCCCAACTCAGCCATATGAACACAAGAAGAATCCTTCAAACTCAGATAAGGTGGTCCCTGGCAGGGGTAGCCAAACTCCATAGAAAAGAATGCCAATCCATAATGAAAATAGTCTCTAAGTGACTCTGACAGCAGCGCATGTTAGAGACAGGGGGAAGCTGCAAATCTGAGTCTTATTGAGCAATATTGAATTTGCTTTATTAATTCAAGAGAAAAGGAAAAGAAATTACACCCAGGCTCTGCAATCTTAGCACGTAGTTACAATTATTCCCCATGTGCATATCGTAGACAATAAGGAGCCTCTTCAAAAACAAGTTATACTTTATACTTATTCATGCCTTACAGCAAAATGGCCCAGGGAATCACATGACCTGCATAAGAATGTAGCAACAAGTCCCTTTCAAGCATCCACAAACCCCCTCACTCCACGGCAAACAGAAGGACTAGTTTGCAACACCGAATTGGGTGAATGGGTCTCCCCGTGACATTAGTGGATGTTGGGCTCCATGTTAAAAATGGAATTTATTGTGGATGGTCGATTGTTTCCAAATGCACCATCAGACTTGGCAATGCTCATTGGCTACCCTCACTCCCTCCTTATGACTCAGAGACTTGGAGTCAGAACCACATGGTTATTAATGAGCCTTCTGAAGTAGTACATCAGTTGACTTTAATTTGGTGGTGACCTGAAGTTAATTAAAAATATATACTGGCTGGCCATAGTGTCGAGCAGTTGGAAAAATAATATGAAGTGTCTTAAAAATTAAAACACACAATACTTCCCCCACCACAATTATGAAAACAGGATAAAGAATGCTCGTCTTGGATGACAATAATACTGCCATTAAGAGATTTCTCCTGGAGAGTGGTGTATTGGAGAGTGTGGGACCGTTTTAGAAAAGCCAGTAAGCTGTCGGGTAGCTTTGGGTCCTTTCTGGGTGTTTGTCACAACGTAGATTCAAAAGGGGTGTGTGTGTGTATGGGGGGGTGGGACAATCTAGACTCACTTCAAGGCCACCAAGCCATTGACGGAAAGAGACAGTTAATTAAGAAAGGCCATGCTGTGGTGGAAATGATTTATTTAAACCAAATCTCTTCCCCCATCTTTCCCAGAGAAACTGCCCAAACCTGGTGTAAATTGTGAATATTATTGCCTCATTAAAGGGGGTTCTTTAATGATATGCTTGGTTAAACAAAAGGTGATGAATTATTTCCTTTGCTAAGCACTCCAGGACTGCACACTTAAAGAGAAGGGGATGGGGCATAAAATGTCAGATTTATGCTGAGGAGGGCACTCCAGGCCACGGGGAAGAGTGGAAGGGAAGGCGACCTAGACCTTCCGCAAACGGAGCTAAGAGCTGTCCGAGGCCTTTGGTGCTGAAAGCAGGTGTGCGCGCCGGGGTTCAGAACTCCCTGGGAGGGGACACCGCCTGTCCCCCAACTCCGGGGCAAGACGGTCCAAATGACGGAGGCGGGGCTCCAGATGGGCAGAGTGCGCGCCCCCAGGCTGTCCTGAGCCTGGGCAGACCCTGCAGCTGCCTGCTTTTACACACGTGAAGAGCGAGTTTCTGGGGACGGGAGTTGGACCTTGGGAGTGGGAGAGAAGGCAAGGTCGGGTGGTCTCTCACCGTTCCCCTCGTTCCCCTTGACTCTTAGGTCTCCTGTGGCCTGAACAAGCCCCTGCCAGCTCTCAGAGTTAGCTTTGGGTGAGTTAGGCGTTGCTCTCCTCTCTATCCGCAC
>VBSM01003230.1:854569-876873 GCA_008086735.1 Cheirogaleus medius | reverse complement strand
CGGTTCCCAGGGCCTGAAGGAGGAGGGGCTTTGCCAGAAACTCCCAGGTTGTAGCAGCTCCCGGGGTCTCAGGCCTGGTGGGCCAGTGCTGGTGCCCGCGACATGCTCAGCCCCGCCGTGGCGCCTGGACGGCGGCTCCTTGGCTGTGCGCTTGTTTCCCAGCCGATGTGCGTGGCACACGTACTGAGTGTCACTTCCCATTCCCACAGCAACCCCATAAAGCGAATCACCTGCAAAGTGGAAAGGACAGGAACACGACTCTGGATCCAGGTCTGCTCCGTCTCAGCGAGGCCTTCCCTGAGCAACCGGCTTCGAATCGCACCCCTCCTTGTGCCCCCGGCCCCGCGGCTCCCCGTCCTCCTGTCCTGCTCCGTCTCTTCCCCATGGTACCACTCGCACCCGAACACTCTCCTCGTACTTATTTGTGTTTACGTTCGCCTCTTCCGGCTAGACTGTCGCCTGTGAAGGCAGAGATTTTGCTCTGGTTTGTTTCACTGCTTTATCCTCAACACCTAGAAGTGTATTTGGCCATTGTTGGCGCTCACAGCATGTTTGTTGAATGAATAAATGACACCACGTTTTCCCTATCTTCTGGGTTATGTTTCCTTAGTTTAGGATTACGTTTACACCAGACATAAGATGCATTCCAAACTTAGAATGATAGGGCAACAGTCTAGCAAGGCACCCAGTGCGTGGTAGGGGCTTTGTTGATATTGGATGAATTTCATTACCATGTATTACTTAGGGCTCTTTTGTGAAAAGGAGCTAATGCTGAGAAAAGGTGGGAGGGCTTTGTCAGAAGAATAGGTGTATCTCACAGACCCAAGAAGAGTTGGAAAAACAGGCCTGGGACAGCACCAAAGCAGTTCTGAGGATCTGGGAGGCAGGGACCCTCCCTGATCCTTCTAAGGGGCTGCACTTGGCATGAATCACTACCAAGGTTGGGTCAGGTGCCCACCTCTGGGGCAGAGGAGGGTGGAGACTTTTGGTTGACAAGTCCACCAAGATTGCCTCCAATGGGTGGTTCTCAAAACAAAACTCAGGTGCTACTATCAAAATAAAGGTGGGTGTGGGTTCTGGTTGGGGAATACCATGGGTTGTCCATGGTTTTTGACCTACCAACTCCAGTGGGCACCCCAATGTGTGTGTGTGGGGGCTACGTGGCTGTGTAGAAGCTGATCAAGGTCCTGATGCTTTGGGCTGTCCCTGTCCCTTCCTCTCAGCTGTCTGAGGCCTCTGGACTGCGAGGGACCAGCTTCAGGTTGCATAAAAGGACGTGAGTGTTGTGGCAAATCTCTGGACTCCAAAGTTCCAGGTCCCCTCCGGCCTACCCCAAATCTGTTCTGGAAGAAGGTCCATCAGCCTGGGAATGGCAATGGCCACCAAGCCATCAGTGCATTCAGAGCAAGAGCTACAAGCAGTAACAGTGGGGTTGATTGCAGAGATCAATCGTTTTAATCAGTATAGGTCAGGTGATGCTGTCATAACAAATAAATGCCACAACTTCAGTGTCTATTTTTCACTCACAAACGTCCTGTGGGGTTTCAGCTGCTCCTGGGGCAGCTGTCTTCCCTGCAGTGACGTGGTGATCTATGTCACCTCCCTCTCATAGTTTTGCAATCTCTGCAGGTGGCTTTCCGGCCACTGCTCTTGAGCTCCCTCCAAATGTGAGTGCCATGTTCCTGCTCGGAGTCTGTTGGTTAGAAGTAGCCACACAGCCTCACTCTAACCACAGGGGAAGCCGAGAAATGCACGCAACATGTGGACTATTTCCCCTTCCACACACACAGATGACAGCAACACTCCCCAGCAATTAAGGCCATGACAGCAGAGCATCAGCCTTGCAGGGGGCAGCACCTAAAAGCCACCGGGATGCCTCTTAATGAAGGCTGGTGATTGGAATCCTGGGGACTCTTGATTTTCTAGTCTATACTTGCCTGCGATATACCACCACCTAAGCAGTCTGTCAAGGAGGCAGGGCAGGGGATTGGAGATAGGGGGTCGATTATTGGTTAAATGACTAGCCCCATGCCAGGCATAATCCACGTCCCTCAGGACAGCCCCGATATCTTCTTGGAAGTTGTGCTTATTTTACAAACGAGGAAACAGACTTAGAGAAATATAATGACTTGTCTGAGGTTCGTATAGCTCATGAGTGGCACGCATGAGACTGGGATTGGGATTGGGATTGGGATTGGGATTGATGGGCTCCCTTAATCCAAAGTTGTAGTGTCTCCACCACACCGGGTAGCTCGCCAGAGTCAAGACAGGCATCGCAAGACTTTTCTCTTTACCGGATGAAAATAATAATGATGATGTGAATGATGATGAAGATGATGGTGATGAAGTTGAAAGCAATATTCATTCATTAAGTATTAATAAATGACCACATGCTGAAAAATCTGTCATCTCATTAACTCCCCCAGTTGTCCGGCGAGGCAGGTTCTATCATTATTGCCATGTCACAGATGAGGAAACCGAGGCTCAGACAGGCAAAACAAAAAAAAAACATTTTCAAGATCACGCAGCTGGTAAACAGCACAGTGAAGACTTCAATGCAGGGTTGCCTGATTTCAAGTCCACTCCCCTGTACCAAAATGGGAACAGTTTGGTTGGTTGTTTTGTCAGTATGCCTCCAACCACCAGGTTTGACTAATCCGTTTTCCTTTAAACCAACCACTTCTTGTTTAGGCATTTTTTTAGATGTCTTCGTAACTTGCATCTTTTTTCAAAACAATTTTCAATTCCTCTTAAAAAGGAATGAGAACAGCGTGGCCTGCCCCACCTGGGATTCAGAAAAGAAACAGGAACGTCCTGGTTGCATCCCCTGTAAAAATATGCATCCCCACCTCGCTGTCCTTAACAAAGGACAGCTGCTGATTAGAGTTTTCACTAGCGTTTACAGGCTCAGTCTTAATTATACCAGATCTATCTGAATTTACTGTAGCCCTCTGATTAACAGGGGAAGAAAATCAATAAGCATACCGAAAAATTTGGATGTGTTTTACGGCTAATTCCAATTTTATGTTATAATCATGTTTTAATGTGGGTCCTAATTACCATAATTAAGCTGCCTGTGACAGTGCTGGCTGGGACAGAAGCTGTCACTATTCTAAGATGACTTGTCAAAGGCTTTTCCCAGATTTTGGGTGCATTTTGCCATTTGGCTGGTTTGGGGTGCTGTGGGGTGGGAAGAGCATGCGTGTGGCACATGGACAAAGGTTTCTGGAACCCTGACCCTTGCCAGCAAAGCCTTGGATCTAAGGTTAAAGCTAGACCAGGCGCCATGGCTGCGTCCTCCACTTGAGCCTTCCCCAAAGATTTACTGAGCACTTACTATGTGGCAGGTGCTATGACGAGCACCAGGAACACAGGTGAGAGTTTTCATTCCATGGGGAGGAGTCTCAGCCATTAAATAACTAACTACATACGTGGGAAATACCAGGTGATACGAGCCTTGTCACGGTTGTACATTCACCTGGCATGATGGAGCACTCCGGGAGGGCTTCCCTGAGGAAGCAGAGTCTTAGCTGAGACTTAGTTAAGTGTAAGGAGGCGTACCTGGCCAAGGAAGCAGCATTTGTGAAGATTTGAAAGGAGGCTGGTGTGGAGTGTTATGAAAACAGGACTGAGTTGGCAGGGGCAACCCGGAGCCTAAGCAGGGACCAGACCAGTGGGTCCTATAGACGCCTTCATGAATGGATGCTCAATGCCAGGCCACTTCCGTCCCCAAACCTCTGAGATGCCACCTTCCCTCCCTCTGCCTCCCTCCCTTCCTTCTCTTTTTCTTCGCTCTCTCCTTCCTTTCTCCCTCCTATCCACATGAAAAGCATTTATCAAACAACCACGTACAAGAACATAGACTTCTAGCCCTTAACTCCATTCAATGATCATTCATTCACTTATTTATTCACTTTTTCAAAAGGCATTTTTTTTTTGGTACCAGAAAGCCAAGTACCAGATTTGTTGGGATCCACGTTGAATTCCATCCATTTATTGAACGCTGTTTATTCAGCAACCTCCCTCAAAGGCTTTCTATGTTTTAAGCATACAGCATTTTAGCCCTCCAGCTCTTTTTCTTAAATATTTAGTCATGCATCCATTCAACACAGTTACCCCAGCAGGGGTCCCTCAGCAGCTAACCCGGAGGTCTCAGAGTTATCCTCCTGAGAGGTGAGGAAGCTGGGCTATGTATACACCCACTTCAGTCAGTCTTTGGTTCCAGGACTGCTGGAGGTCACGAGCCAATTCCCCAGGTCTGGGATGCCAGGCTTGCAGGCAGGAGAGAGAGCCTTCAGGCAAAGAGATGCAGATGCTCACCATTGGGGGTCAGCAGGATGAAATATTAAGGGCTGAAGGCATATGGGGGCGGGCAGGGGCAGAGATCAAGTGTACCTACTATAGCAGCATTTAAAATACCTACTGTGCACCAGGCATTTGAATTGCATTTAGTGAGTGATACACGTTTGCCCCAAAAGTACTTATTGGCCACCATCATCTGCCTTGCTCATAAGATCCCATCCCATACTCCTCATATCATTTCCCCCATAGCTCTCTACTTACTCACTGTTCTGCTTTCATTCGTCACACTTGCACTAGGCTCCTGGTATGTGCTGGGCACTTAGGATTTCAGCCTTAATCTCGGGCTCTAGGAAGAAAGAAAGGTCCCCATAAGGACTGCAAAGAGGAGGCTGGACAGATCCCAGTGCACCCTCTCTAGATAGGAGGCCGAGCCAAGGCTGGAGTAGCCTCTTGAGGTCTGAGCTACTATGGGGTCAGTTGGTCTGACTCCTGCCCATGACCTGTGGGAGGCCGCAAAGCAGTAGAGTCCCCTCCCTGGAGCCCGCTGTAGCTCCTGCAAATGCAGGTGAGGACCAGGCTGGCCAGCCCGGGGTTAACTCCTTTCTGCCTGAGAAAGAACAAAGAGGAGTTTGGAGATCAACCACATGGGACGTTTAACCACAAATCTATGATGCTCAGCCTTTACCACTCCATCAGAACCACCCGTGGGACTTGCTGAGCATGCAGACTCCTGGGTCCCACCCCAGAGTGTGATTCACTGCATCCAGGGTGAGGCCTGGGCATCTGCATTTGGACTGGCATGCAGAGGATTCTGAAGCAGGTGGCCCACAGGGCACAGTGAGGGAAACACTGCTTTAGATTCATAGCCATCTTTTACAGATGGGGAAACTGAGGCCCAAGGAGAGACCGGAGGACCAGGACCCAAGGACTCTGCCTCACAAGCCACAGCTGCCCTCTGCTAGAAGAGTGGAGACTCCCGGAGATGCCCAGAGATGCTGGGTGCTTGGGCATTCCAGGCACACTGTCTGTTATTGACAGGCACGGCGGTGGTAATGAACTACGGAGACCCAAGTTCACCCGGTAATTGCAGGTGAGACCAAAAGAGTAAATATGATCCTCATTAATGTAAAGCAACCTTCACCTAGAGATTTCATGTGAAGCCTTAAGCACAGGTAGAGACCAACCACATCCTTTTCATTTATTCATTTAGCCTCCAGAGTGTGTATAAAATATATACAGTAAGAGAAACCAAAAGTATACTAATTTCCCCAAATGCAGCATATATATTAATATACCTGAGTAGGATGGGATGAATGTGACACAGGCATGCACCTATCTGTCCACATGGAGTGGTTACCTGAGTGGGGAGGCAAGAGGTGAGAAAAAGAAGGCATGAGAAAAGAAAAAAAAGCATCACAATGAAATAATACATGTAGTATGACATTAATTGGATGCAGAATATAAAATTCTACATATACCTTACGCAAAGGTATAAAAATTTAAAAAAAAATGCAGCTATACAAGTCCTGAAAAGAACAAAATAAGAAGGAAAATATTTCCAGGTAATTAAGCTTTTTTTTTTTCTTTTCTCTTGCCCATCATCCTCCCCTCACATATAAACACACATTAAATAAGGAAAGGAAATTGAGGAGACATGAATATGAGAATGCAATAGCAAAAGATAACGAACAAAAAAGAGTTTGTATTCTGACATGCATGCCGTAGACAGGGATTCTGAAACTTGGAAATGAGAATTGTCTGGAAGGTTTGTTAAAATGCAGATTCCCAGGCCATGCCTTGGAGATGCTGATTTAAATGAGCTTCTCATATAGTCCTGACATATTGCGATGAGGACGTAACTTGGTCCTAGACAGTAATGCCCGCCCCAGCCCCGTGGCTGAAATCCCAGTTAGAACCTCTTTTCCGTAACAAGGCCGTGTTAGAATACAGTCTCCTATCTGCGGTATCGTCTAAGGAGAGTGATCCTTGTAACTAAGTGTGATAAGGTGAATCCAACTGCTAGGCCCTTCTGTAAAACTCGGTCAATGTACTGAGAGTAGCAAATATTTGTTGACCACTTAGTGTGGGCCCAATGCTGAGAGCTTTGCATGATCTACAGCTCCAGGGGGTAGTACTCTGGTCATTCCTATTCATCGAATGTAAAAACTCAGGCATAGAGTGGTTAAGTAATCTGCCCAAAGTCACACAGCTTGTAAGTGGAGCAGCTAAGTTTTGAATCCACAATATCTTATAATATAGAAATACACCCTGAATAGTGTCAAAAGGAGGAGATAGTATAGTGATCCAGGGAATCTAAAATGTATGAAAAGACACAGCAAGAAAAGGTAGTGTAGGAAATTAACCAAGCCCAGTGGCCATATTTCCTGACCCAAAATTCCAGTGTGTGGTTAAATAAAGAACACGTTCTCCTCCATTTTGCAAAGGTATGAAGACGTATCCATGCTTACTTAGATTCTTAAGGGACAGGGTATATTCCTTAAAACTCATGACTATGGAAATAGGACTGGATCCCTCAATCAGGGTGGCGATATGGACTGTGGGTGTGGGAGTGCAAAGGTGCTCAGGAGGTCTGTAAAGATCTCACCGTTTGCTCTTAGAGTGCTTTATTTTCAATTCTCTGATAGCAGAGAGACTTCCCCTACAGTCTGGTGCTGAAAGGAAGCACTTGCTAAAACCCGCTGGATGGAGGAGCAGAGGCCTCAAGACACCGGTGGTGTTCATTGTGTGGATATATCACAATCTATCTTCCCACTCACTTGTTCATGGGCATTCGACTTTTTGGCTATTACAAATAAAGCTGCTACAAAGATTCATGTACAGGTCTTTGTGAGGGCATAAGATTTTATTTCCCTTAAATATCTAGGAGTGAAATGGTTATATCATATGGCAGGTGTATATTTACTGAAGGAACTACCGAATAGTTATCCAAAGTGGTTGTATCATTTTACATTTCCACTAGTAGTGCATGAATCTCAGTCAGTTAATAACCTTGTCGACACTTGGAATAATCTGTTTTTCTAATTTAAGCCATTCTACTGGGTGTCTAGAGGTATACCATTGTGGTTTTAATTTTTATTTCCTTAATGGCTAATGATGTTGAACATCTTTGCAGGTGCTTATTTGCCATCCATATATTTTCTTTGGTAAAATGTATGTTCGATTATTTTGCTCATTTTAATTTATTTTTTTGTATTTTTAATTGTTTTACATCGTGAGAGTTCTTTATATATTCTAGTGGCAAAACCTTTGTTGGATACACATTCTATGACTATTTTCTCCAAGTTCGTGGTTTGCCTTTTCGTTTTCTAATGTGTATCTTAAAGGACAAAATATTTAAATGTTGATCTTGTTCACCAAATTGCCATTTTCTTTTAAAGTTGTGCTTCTTTCATATTTTAAAAGCCTGTGCTAAGTCTAAGATTTTTTTCTCTTCTGTTTTCTCCCAGGCATTTTATAATTTTAAATCTTACATTTGGGTTTATGATCTATTTAGAGTAATTTTTGTAGATGGTGGATTGTTTCCCTTTGCCTATGGCTATCAAATTGTTGCAGAATCATTTAATAAGAAGATTGCTCTTTCCCCATTAAGTTGTTTTGGCTATTTTGTTGAAAATCAATTAATCGTATATATATATGGGTCTCTTTCTCAATACTGTTCTACCGTTGATCCATATCTCTATCTTGATGCTAGTACCACAGTGATACTGTCTTGATTACTGTAGCCTTATAATACAGCTGAAAATCAAGCAGTATATATAGGTCCTTCAACTTTATTATTTTCAAAATGACTTTTCCTCTTCTAAGTTCTTTGTCTTTTCCATGTAAATTGTATAATCTCCTTGTAAATTTCTGCAGAAAGGCCTGCTGAGGTTTTGATTGGAATTGCACTGAATCTGTGGATCAATGTGTGGGGGCATTAGCATCTGAACAATATTAAGTGTCCTGACCCACAAACCCTGTTTATCTCTCCATGTATTTATGCCTTCTTTACTTTCTCTCAGCTGTGTTTTATAGTTCTCAGAGTACAGATCTTGAATATCTCCTGTCAAGTTTATCACTTAGTATTTCATATTTTTCATGCTGTGGTGGTAGATTATTTCACTTCGACTTCCCAAGGTTTGTTACTAGTTTATAGAAATACAATTCATTTTTTTTTGGTGTGTGTTGAACTTGCTAAATGCACTTATTACTCCTAGTAGCTTCTTTGTAGATTCCTCAGGATTTTCTACAGAGATGATTATGCTTTCTGCAAACACTGTTAGTTTTACTTCCTCCCTTTTCAATGTATATGCTTTTTTTTTCTTTTTTTGCTTCATTGTCCTGCACAATGTTGAAATGACATAATGAGAATGGACAACCTCACTTTATTCCCCATCTAAAGGGGAAAGCATTCTGTCTGTCACCATTAAGGATGATGCTAGCTATAGGTTTTGTTTGGGGTTTTTTGGTTTTTATTTATTTATTTTCATAGATGCCTTTTATCACATTGAGGAAGTTTATTTCTATGTCTGGATTGATGAGCTTTTTTTTTTTTTTTTAAATCAATAATGGATGCTAAATTTCATCAAATGCTTTTTCTGCATCTACTGAGAAAATGATTTAGTTTTCCTTTTTTAGCCTCCTAATACGATAAATTCCATTTATTGATTTTCAAGGTTTAAATCAATTCTGAATTTCTGAGATGCACTGTACTTAGTCATGAGGTGTTATTCTTTTATACATTGTTGGATTTGATTTGCTAAAACTTTGTTAAAAGTTGATGTGTTTATGTTTATGAGGAAGAGTGATCTGAAGTTTTCTTATAATCTCTTTGATTTTGGTATCAGGAGAATGCTGGCTTCATAGGATGAATTGGGAAGTTCTCTCTTCTTCTAATTTTTAAAATACTTATGTTTAATTGTATTATTTCTTCCTTAAATGGTTTGTAGAATTTACCAGTGGACCTGGAGTTTTTTCGTTTGAAGGATTTTTACCTACAAATTCAAGTTTTTAAATATATACAAGGCTATTCAGGCAACCCCTTTCTTCCTGGGTGAGCTTTGGAAGTTGGAATTTTCCAAGGAATTTATTGACATCATGTTGTTCATAATATTCCCTAATTAGCCTTTTAATATCTGTAGTGTCCATAGTGATGGTACCTCTTTCATTCCTGATATTAGTAGTTTGTATCTTCTCTCTTTCTTGCCTGATTATTCTGGTTAGAGTTTTATTACTTTTATTGATTTTTCACAAAGAATCAGCTTTGCTTTCAGTGAGTCTATTGTTTCTTTTTTTCCCCCTATCTTATTGGTTTCTGCTCTGATCTTTATTATTTCCTTTCTTTTGCTTATTGTGGGTTTAATTTGACATTCTTCTGTTGTTGTCATTTTGGGTTCTTAAGGTAGAAACTGAGGTCACTGATTTGAGAACTTTCTCCAATATAAGCACTTAATGCTATAAATTTTCCTCTCAATACTGCTTCAGCTACATGCAACAAGTTTTGCTATGTTGCATTTTAAAATTTATTTCAAATGGGTTTCAATTTTTCTTTCTATTTCTTCTTTGCCCTATTGGATATTTAGAAATTTGCTTTTAGTTTCAAATATTAGGAATTTTCTAGATATCTGTTATTGATTTATAATTTAATTCCATTGTGGTTAGAGAGCGTGCTTTGTATAATTTGAATCATTTTATATTTATTGAGGCTTGTTTTATGGTCCATAATATGATCTGTACTAGTAAAATATTCCACATGCATGTGAAGAATATGTATTCTGCTGTAGTGAGGTAGAGTGTTCCATCAATGTCAATTAGGTCTAGTTGCTTGGTCATGTTTTTCAGATCTCTACACCTTCATTGCTTTTATGTCTACTGTTCTGTCAGTTGTTGAGATGGGGTGTTGAAATCTCTGACTGTAATTGTGGATTTGTTTTTGCTTTAATTATATCAGCTTTTGGCTCATGTGTTTTGAAGCTTTGTAATATGTATATACATGTTTATAATCATTATAGTCTCCATTTAATGAGTTGACCCTTTTATCATTATGGAATGACTCTCCTTATCCCTGGGTAATTTCCTTTACTCTGAAAAATCTACTTTGTTAAGACACTGGGGTTTTTCTTAAAACCACCAGTGAAGTTACTGAAGGGATTCAGATGGGCAAAAACGTAGGTGCATTATGAAATGATGACGATCACACGAAGAAGAAAATACCTGGCATGTGTTGACTGTTTACCATCTTCCAGAAACTGTGCCAAGTGATCTCCATGCTCATTTCACCCTCATGGTCACAGTCACACTATGTAGTGGCTTTTGCTATTATTACCCATTTTATGAAAAAGAATCATTGCAGTTCAAAATTCTTAGGGGTCATCTCATCTAACACCCCCATTTTGCCCAAGGGGGGAAGCCAAGGCCCCCAAAAGAAAGGCCACAGAGTAGAAATATTAGGAGATTCATCCCTCAGGAGAGATTGCTTTGCCTTTCATTATCCACCCCACCCCCCAACTCCAGTAGGCAATCACTGAAGTCTAAGGGTCCAAGCTCTCTGTATTAACACATACTTCTTCCCATGTATTGCCTTGTATTATAGCCATTCATCCATCTTCCCATTCATTTGCTTACCTGCCTATCCAGTCATTTGTCCATCCATCCATCTGTCCATCCATCCATCTATCCATTCATTCATCCATGCATCCATCCATGCATCTATCCATCCGTCTATCCATCCATCTGTCCATCCATCCATCCATCCATCCATCCATCTGTTCATTCATTTGCTTACTCACCCATCCAGTCATGTGTCCATCCATCCATCCATCCATCCATTCATTTGCTTACTCACCCATCCACTCATGTATCCATCCATTCATCCATCCGTCCATCCATCCAAACCATTATCTGGACCTGTGCATATGCCCAGGATTCTTATTCTAGAAAATCATTAGGCACAATCCCTATCCTCAAGGAGTTCACAGTCTGGCAGGGCAAATGTATTAACAGATACTTGGTGACTTCACAAATACATTAAAATAGAGAACTGTGCTTGGTGCTCTGGGAATCCATGAGAGAGCTCTGCCCTCTCTGTGTAGGGAGTCGGGGAGTCTCTTTGGGCTTCTAGGATAAGGAGATATTTGAGGAGGATCTTGAAGGAAGAGTAAGAATTTAAAACACATGTCAGACAAAGAGGACCCCTGACACAAATAAGACACAGCACCTGTCTTCAAAAACTCTAAGCACAGACCACTGTTTCTCCAAGTGTGGTTTGTAGACCAATAGCATGAGCAATGCCTGGGGCCTTATTAGAAATGTGAATTCTTAGATTTCACCTACTCGACAGAAACTCGCAGTCTGTGTGTAACAAGCCCTTCGGCTGCATAGTAAAGTTGGAGAACCACTGCTCCAGAGAGGACCACTTCACAATAATTCAGTGTGACCAACACTAAGGACACAGAGGTGAGAGCCAGTCACTCTGCACTATCCCTGTCTTGCCGTCTCACTTAGCCTGTGAACTTCTCTAGGATAAAAACTGCATCCTGCTGTTTATTCCATCTCCCTGGGGTTTTACCTGTCCTGGGTGCTCAGTAGGTGAAGACTAGTGTACTCAGAGCCCAGGATGGGGCTGCCATGCTTCAGGGGTCCAACAGGGAGAGCCAATCCTTAGGGTAATTGGAGGAGGTAGCCATAGTGAGTGGTGGAGGACAGGGCAGTTTTCGGAAGGCTGGAACAAAGGCTTGCTTCTCTTGGGCAGAAGATACGAAGCTGTAATGACCACCATCTCCCACAGCCCACTCTTTACAATGTACCAAAGGGCTTTCCTAGCTTTACTCTCATTTGTTCTTTCTGCCAACCCTAGGTGGAAGGCAGGTTTATGGCCCCCACATTACAGATGAGGAAACTCAGTCTCAGAGAGGTTCCGTGACTCACCCAAAGCCACATAGCTAGTTCTCAGAAAAGGGCGATCCAGTACTAAGTCTTCTGAGGTTCATCCAGCTCCCTTTTCATAGGATTTCACAAAGCCCTGTCTACTGCTCTGAGCCTGGGCTGCCCACTGCATACGGGCATGGGTTTCATATAAGACTCCTTTTCCTACCCTGTAATTCAGTGATCCACTCCCCTCTTAGATTCTAAGGAAAATAAACAGTGACGTTGACTAGAGATATGGAAAATTTCCAGTGAGAGACAGGAGTTGGTAAAATCTCCATGTGCCTGTCTTCTGATAACCTCTTAGGTTTGCTTTTAGCCAGCTTGCCCACAGGGAAAACGAGAGGGATGCTCCTCTGGCAGCCAGGGGATAGAGATCTTTCTCCGAAGGGCTCAGAAAAGCCAACACCTCATTGCTTCTCTTTGTTCCAATACGGGGCAGGGAGAGTGTCTTAGTCTGCTGGGACAGCTATAGTAAAATACCATAGACTGGGTGGCTCAAACAACAGAACTTTACTTCTTACAGTCTTGGAGGCTGTAAGTTCAAGATCAAGGTGCCAGTTCATTCCATTCTTGGTGAAAGCCTTCTTCTTGGCTTGCAAATGGCTGTCTTCTTGCTGTGTCTGCACATGGTGGGGGAAGGGGGAGAGAGAGAGGATGCTCACACTTTCATGTCTCTTCCTATCTTCTTATACGGTACTAATCCCATCATGAGGGATCCACCCTCATGACATAATCACCTCCCAAAGGCCCCACCTTCAAATACTATCACACTGGGGGTTAGGGCTTCAATGTGTGAATTTGAGGGGGAGACACAAACTTTCAGTCCATGACAGGGAAGGAGCAGAGCACCCACCTGCAATGACAGCCTATTACTGGCCCCCTCCACTGGCAGCCCAGTCTAGGACCAGTCAAATCCAAGCACTGTCTCCCTCTCCTAGGTAACTGGATGTTAGACGAGGATCTTCTCTTAATCCCCTGAAGTGCGGAACATCAAAAGTGAGGATTCCAGGTTTTGGAAAGAAACCCACGTGAATACATTTCTTAGGTGATGTTAGATATCCCCAACCATCGCACAGCCATGGAAGCCATGGAAGAAGTTTGTACCGACCTCCTTGTTAAGCTGTGAAGTCAGAAAGTTTGGCCTCTGAACCTCCAGCCTCCCTCACAAAGGCTCCTAATGCACCTGGTACTTCTGGAATATATTCTCCATCCTCTGAAATTGCATAAAGATACTGAGTGCCTCCTCTATGCTCTTCATTCACCTGGTCTTCCAACTAATCTCCCTGGCATTGCTTGGAAGAACCATTGACTACTGTCAAATAAATCAATTCTTACTTAAGCTCACTCTTGAGGTGCCTCTAAGAAGTGTCTATGTGAGAAGTAGACAGATCATAAGTCAGGGCCTGCAGCTCAGTTTCTGACCTTTCTTTTGGGGTTTGTATTTAAGGCCACTTGTCCATTTCCTCCAGCTGCATCGTCTTAGGACATATGACATCCTTCCTGATTGCAGTGACCCACAATGCTGCCAATGAAGATTTCAATTATACTACCTATATTTTAAGCCTGGCCATTCCAAGTAAACCTTCCAAATGTAGTGAAAACTAATTGTATCAGCTATCTATTGCCGCATAACAAACTATCCTTCAAAGCTTAGTGTCTTAAAAACAACAACCATTTATTATTTCTAATGAATCTATAGGTTAACTGGGTGGTGCTGTTGATTTGGGCCATGCTCAGATTGATTTGGGCAGATCTGCTCTGGTGTCTGTGATCTGCTGGTGAGTCAGCTTGGGGCTGGCTGGTCTAGGACGACCTCATCCACATATCCAGCAGTAGGCTGTCTATGGGGGGATTGTGTGTTTCTCATGTCCAGTAGGCTAGCCTGGGGTTGTTCTTATGGTGGTGGCAGGGTTTCAAGAGAAGAAGAGGAAACATGCAAGGTCTCTTGAGGGCTATGCTCAGAATTGGCATGCCATCACTTCTGCTGCATGCTATTGGTCAAATCAAGTCACATGGGTGAACTGGCATACCATCACTTCTGCTGCATGCTATTGGTCAAATCAAGTCACATGGCTGAGTCCTGATTCTCTATTTCCTGATGGGAGGAGCTCCAAAGTCACATCGCCAAGGGTGTGGGTAAAGACAGGGGCAGACAATTAGAGCCATTATAGCAATTCAACACACCTATCTACATTTGTGGTCACAAACAGAAATTCAATTGTATTTATGTAGATTTAAACCTCAAATCCCCCATAAGCAAAGTGTTTGGTTGAATCATAGAAATTGCCCATATTTGACGTTTAAAAACAGTTTTATTGAGGTATAATTTACATACCATAAATTCGCCCATTGAAGTGCACAGTTCAGAGATTTTTAATAAATTTATAAACGTGGGCAACCATCACCACAAGCCAGTTTTAGAACATTTCTATCGCTCTTAAAGATCTGTCTTGCCTGTTTGTGGCTGATCATCCATTCCTTCTCCCCAGCCCTAGGCAACCACTAATCTGCTTCTGACTCTATAGATTTGCCTTTTCCGGAAATTTCATGTAAATGGAATCCTATAATATGTGGTCTGTTGCATCTGGCTTTTTTCACTTAGCATAAGGTTTTTGAGGTTCAGCCTGTGGCAGCCTGTATCAGTCGGTCATTTATTTTCATTGCTGAGCACTAGTCCACTGATGTGGATGTATCACACATAGTTTATCCATTCACTAGTCGACGGGCATTTAGGTTGTCTCCACTTTTTTGCAATTATGTGTACTGTTGCTCTGAATATTTGTGTACAAGTCTTTGTGTGCACATGTGCTTTCACTTCTCTTGGATAGATTCCTAGGAGTAGTCCATTGGGTCATATGGTAAGTTTGTGTTTAACTTTGTGAGAATCTTCCGGACTGTTTTCCAAAGTGGCTGCACCATTTTCCATCCCCACCAGCAGTTGTATGAGGGGCCCAGGTTCTTTACATCTCACCAACACTTGCTATTATTAGTCTCTTTGATTATCAACTGTTTTATGACCTACAAAAGTGACATTTCATATGGTTCAACAAAATATTGCCACGCCCATTTTACAGTTGTGAAACTGAGGCACTGATGTGAAAGGTAGCAAAAACTGGATTCAAATTCACTTTGGTCTGTCATGCACACCAAGCTTTGGAGTTGGGTGTGGCTGCCCTCCTCTCTCGTGGGAAGCTCAGCCCTGACTTGTCTTCCCAGTCACCACAGAGGCATGCTCCAATCTCAGAACCTCTTTTACCCATCTCTCAATTACTCTGGAGGCTGGTTGTGCCTATAATCAGGTGTGCTGCCTAGACTTAAGCACAGAGAAAGGGCCCCTCCATGCTTGTTGCTCTGTGCAACTGATGCTAAAAGAAAACAGTGTTTGCGTAGGTCTTTCTGAGTGTCCTGAGCTTGTTCCTATGTCAGTATTCATACTGGGAGTTCCTTGGCTTCTTCTTAATGCATCACCCATGCTATGGTTTGAATGTGTCCCCCAAAGTTCAAGTGCTGGGAACAATCCCCAATGCAACAGTGTGGAGAGGTGGGACCTTTAAGAGGTGATTAGCTCATGAAGGCTCTGCCCTCATAAAGGGATTAGAGCTGTTATCTTGGGAGTGGGTCCTTAGAAAGGATGAGTTTGTGCCCCTTCCCTCTCTCTCTCACCCATGTGACAGCCTCTGCCATGGGAAGGGACCATGCTGCAAGAAGGCCCTTACCCGATGTGGCCCCTCGATCTTGGACTTACTGACCTCCAGAATTGTGAGCCAAATAAAGTTTCTGTTCATCATAAACTGTCATGGCAGCATAAAATGGACTAAGACACTCTATAAATTCCAAGATGAGTTTGTTACTGCATTATTGTTATAAGAAATCCTCTTTTAGGTTTGCTGAATTTGCGCTGTCACCTGGGGAAGAGCTTTCTCTCCAGCTATTCATCAACGGATGCTTTTCTGGAAACACATTATTTTAGAAATGTGTTCTGACACCTCGAAGCTCTGTGCAACCTCCCACAAAGTCTTGGTTGGGGGTAAGACAGGCAGAGCTTTCCAAATGCTGGCCTGAAAGCCAGGGCTGGCCTCTGATGAGGTTTCTGCTGGTCTTTGGGGAAATGAAGAATAATGTTGAGAGAGTGCTCAGAAAGCCACATTTATTTAAGTTAAAGGGCTCTCCTCTGTCCTGTGATTCTGTTTTTTCCCTACTTTTTAAGTGTTAAAATGCCTTTGCTTTATGAAATGATAAAGGTAAAAGATGGTAGCCATTTTTATACAATAACTTATTTGGCAAAATAGAAAATGGAATATGCAATGTCTACCTGTCTGTTTGTCTTATCTATCTATTGATTATTTAATTTATTTGACAGAGAAGTCACGTCTAAATGTCTGCAACCACTGTCCCTGGGAGCAAGACATGGGGATAAGGGAGAAATAGTTAAACCTATTTTTAAACTCTACAGACCTGGTTTTAAATGGAACCCTGCCACTTTGTTGCAATTGGGTCTTGGGTAATATCAAATAATAATAATGGCAACAACACAGGCAGAAACAAACACTTTTTACAGAGCTCTTTCTGTGTGACAAGCACCGTTCTAAGCACTTTATATTTACAAATCATTTGGTCTTTATGACACCCCCATCTTACAGAGGAGGGCTCTGGATTAGAGAAGGGAAGTCCTTTGCTACCCGGGGCGTGGGGAGAGTCCAAATAAGGGGTCTAACCTCAGAGCCACAATAATGCAACATTGTATGTGCCACCTTAAGCATCTGAGCCCCACTTTCCTCAGCAGTGAGATAGAATTAAAACTACCACAGTTGCAGTAGATAAATTAATGTGAAAAAGGGCCAGTATATTGCTCAACCCACCCATGGTATGTGCTTAATTAGTATTAACTTTTCTTTCCATCCTTTCCTTGGGGCAAATCCTCTAGATTTCTCACAGAAGGCGAATTAGCTGGTTAACTGCTTGGGTTTGGGAATCAAGTGATCTGGAATGAAGTCCCAGCTCCTCTGTTTCTTAGCTGTGAAACCCTGGGCAGGTTGCTCACCCTCTCTGTGCCTCAGTGTCCTCCACTATGGAAGGCCGAGGGCAATCGAGGTCATTTTTCACTTTGTGTAATATCCATCCTCTGGCTGGTGAGAAGACCAGAAATAAAGGACTGGGGAGCCGTGTCTGGATTCTGCTTCTCTGTTCTTCTCCTCTTGGCCTAGATCCTCCGCGGACTGCAGTGATGTGTGGCTTGGAGCCTCCCGCCCTCTGCCTGGCAGCGCCGGCTTCCCTGCAGCCCCGCGCGCCCAGCCAAGCTCGGCCGCGACGCCAGCGCTAGCCCCAGTGGAAGGAAGGAGGCCCAGCCAGCCGCAGTGGAGCGTTAACGAAAGCCTGAGTCAAACTTCATTTCCTTTTGCGGAGGGAGCCTGGCCTGCCGCGGGCCCGGTGCCAGGCCAGAGCGCTGTTGGCACAGGACCCGGTGCTGTGTGAAAGCCGCATTCGCGGTGCCAGCGGGAGCAGCTCGCACGCCTCCAACCCCACCCCTCCCCTGCCATCTCCCCAGCCCCCAGGGACATCTGTCCTTGGGCCTATTGTCCAAATGAGAAAACCGAGGCTTGCATAGGCAAGTTTGTTTGTAAAATACCCCAGAGCAAACAGAGTTAGCTGGGGTTTGATTCCAGGTCTCGTTCAACGTCGGCTGTCCTTGCTGTAGCGCCATTTGATTTTCTTGCTTGCTCTTAGGTACAAATGACTCATCAACAAAGCTCAGAATGTGATGTCCTCCTCTGAGAGCTGCATGCAAAGGAAGATGTTTAAAGGGCAGCTGATGGAGGGTTTATGGAGAATTTTAATGACACGAGAATTGTCTTGCAGAGTCTAGAATGCTACCAAGTGCCATTTTGTGAGCATTTTCCATGTGCCAGGGGCTGGGCTTTTCAGATCTCACTGAGTCCTCACAATAACCCGACGAGGTCAGTACCGACAGTCCCCAGTGTCCAGATGCAGAAGTGGAGGCTCAGAGAAGAAGAGTGGCTGACCCAGGTCGCACAGCCAGGAAAGACAGGGTCTGGGATTTGAACTCAGGACTGTGGCTTCAAAACAAATTCCAACTCTTGGTGACTGTCAGCCCATGTGGCAGCAACCTGTCCCCCTGTGGCTGGCCCAGGAGGTATTCTGCACATACTGGAGTGAATCTTTGGTGTCCTCTCTCCTGCACACACAGGACATGATGCTGGCCACACAAAAATCTAAAAGGACCACAACACAGAATCCCGAGGCTCCAGTGCAAAGTGGGGATACCATTCTTGGCACTGCCACTCGCTGGCCTTTAAGACTGAAATCACATTCAGTCAAGGAGGCCAATTAATTCCTACTTGGATGACAACTCTCATCAATAAACTGGCGGTTGCTGTCTAGTGTGCTGTATTGAGAAGAACTGTAAGGCCCAACAATCTATTAGTGATGTCTGTCACTAAGGGCTGGGGGTAGGTTCAAGGGCAACATGTGTTCTATGCATTTGCAAATCTCAAGTCAGAGGATCTCTACAAGCCCTAAAAAGAGCTCCAACCCTATCTCAAAGAGCGGATTACTTCCCCTTGAGCACTAGGTGATGCGTGCCAAGAGCTTAAGGTCACCAGGTAGAAGATGGGCACCCTATATTTTTATTTGCTGCATCTGCCCACCCTATGAGAACTACAAATTCAAAAGACCCCAAGAGTATCTCTCAAGCAGCTAGATTTAGTCTCAACTTCAGCCACAGCTGATGTGCACAGTAGTCCCCTGTTATCCTCAGAGGCTACGTTCCCAGATCCCGAGTGGCCTGAAACAGTGGATAGGACCCTACATATGTTATTTCCTACGCATACATGCATAACCACGATACATTTTAATTTATAAATTTGGCACAGTAAGAGATTCATAACAATAACTAATAACAAAATAGAACAATTACAAAAATATACTGTAATAAAATTTATGTGAATATGCTCTTTCTCTCTCTCAAAATATCTTAATATTTTCAGATGGCAGTTGACCTCTCGTAACTGAAACCACAGAAAGCAAAACCACGGGAAAGCGAGAGGCGGATACTGTAGTCACAGCCGAGCCACAGATGTCTACGCACTTTCTTCTTCTTTGTAATAAACTCGGCTCAGCTCATAAGCCAGTTTTCTACCTGAACGTGGAGATATCGACCGTGTGAAGTCATGGCGACTGAGTCGCCTCCGGGTTAAACTCAGTCTTTTTGGGCAATCACTTGGTTGATGCCCCCTTCTCCTCTGCCGCCCCCTTTCCTTATCCCTGGGCGGCATCTGAGTTCAAGGAAGGCTTCTGTCCTTGCTGGACCTCCTGCCGAGCTCCTGCCAGGCCCCGGGTGACAGCTGTCACCCCGCTGAGGCCTAAAGCGCACCAACACGTGTGGCTGTCAGGCTTACACGCCACAGGTCCCAGCTGGCAGGGATCAGCAGGGAATGGCCTTATTGCACCCCGGGGAGCGCTGAGTGGCTTCACCGGGCCTGGACAACTCCCGCATGGCTACTTGCTCGATGGCCCGGGAGCCACTGTGGACATCAGTGTTACCAAGGAGCCCTGTGGGCTGGGACGCTGGGAGCCCTAGGATGCTCCTCAACTTCCAGGGGCCACAGTGGGGCCCCATCACTTCTTCTCTCTGAAGATCGGGCCCCTCAGAGGGACCCCTGCTCCTGGTCTCCTGCTCAGCCCTCTGACATGGAGGAAGGGACCTCATGCCTTTATGCATTCTTCCGCACTCCGGTGTGTGCTCCTGGTTGTTGATACTGGAAGCCAACAAGCAGGGAGTAGGGGCGCGGGGGTGTTTCTTTTCAAATGTTTGATAGTTTCTGCTTGATTGTGGAAATCCACGGCCTTCAATATCATAGTTTCTGTGACAGATTCACGAAAGTCCACCCGAGAACTCAGAGCCAATACTTTGATTCTTGATTCTTCTTCTGTGTGTGCATGCATGTGCCTCCCTTCCCCGAGGGTGATCTGACAGCATCCCTCACTGCTGCTAGAAAGACAGGTGAAAAGAGGGAGGACAAGGACTGGAATATAAATACAGTTTTTCATATCAATGTATTATGCTGCTATGGATAAATTTGGAGTAAGTTATAAAATCCACAAACCAACATGATTCTATTCCCTGATACAAAAAAGAATCATGTAAACACAAGCTGTGCATCTAGTCTGACTTATTTCCAGGAGTGCTTATGGATCCGTGGCTAGGATCCTGCTTTCCCAAGGGTATTTCTGTCCATCCATCATCACATTTCCATCTCAACCGCACGGGGAGAAGACTGTACCTGACTTACAGCTAGAGCCCTGGTGCCAATTTTTCATTCATTCTCTCTGTTCGTGTGTCCATCTGCGGTAATTCTCACACCTGCACTGAGTTAGGGATCCAGGGATGAGTAAACCAGAGGCAGCCTCTGCCCTCGTCAAGTTCATGGTCAAGTATAGAGCAGCCTCAGGAAATGCCTGGTGAGTGAATGAGCACATTCTTGTTGAATTTCTCTCGGTTAAAGTGTTAATTTGCTAGGACTGCCACAGACTGAGAGGCTTAAACAACAGAAATTTATTGTCCCACAGTTCTGGAGGCTGGAAGTCCGAGATCGAGGTGTCGGCGGGGCTGGTTCCTTCTGAGGGCTGTGAGGGAGAGTGTTCCATGCCTCTCCTCTAGCATCTGGTGGGTTGTTGACAGTCGTTGTGGTTCCCTGGCTTGTAGAAGCATCACCTGATCTCTGCCTTCATGTTCACATGACGTTCTCCCTGCGTGGGTGTCTGTGTGCAAATTTGCCCTTTTTATAGGGGCACCAGACATGTTGGATTGGGGCTCACCCTAATGACCTCATCTTGGCCTAACTAATTAGACTTGAAATGATTCCGTTTGCAAATAAGCTTGCATTCTGAGATACTGGGAGTCAAGACTCCAGCACGTGAACTTTGGAGGGACACAGTTCAGTCCATACCAGTTATACATGTGGACATGCAGTTGTCACGTCTATAGGTTGTATGTTACACTTGGGTAGCCCCAGGAGCTAGCACAGGGCGTGGCCTGTAGTGGGTGCTCTATAAATATCTCTTGCACCTGGGAATTATGCACCAAATCGTGGAAGAAAAACTGGATACAGTGAGGTTACTGATTTGCCCAAGGTCGTAGGTGCAGCGAGTGCTCAGCACAGGGTAGGAACTCCCAAGTGCTCCTGGGAAAGAAGGCAGGGCCCAAAACTAGGCTGCCTGGCCCTCGTCTAACATGATGCCTGCCCATCCACGCAGCAGATGAGGACATCAGAAGCAGCAATTGTGTGTGCACGCGTGAGTGTGTGTGTGCATTTGTGTGCAGGTGAGCGTGTGAGGATGTGTTGGACGTAGTGTGAGAGTCTGTTTCTGAGTGTGCCCAGATGAATGTGTGTGTGGAGGGTGAGTATGTATGGGCGTGTGTATGAATCTATGTGAATATGTGCGAATGTGTGTTAACGTGTGTATAAGTGTGTTACGAATGGGTATGAGTGTATGAGAGAGCATGCAAGTGTGTGAGTTTATGCGTGTGAGGTTGTGTGTGGCAGTATGTGGTTATGCTCTTGTGCACGTGTGTAAGAGTAGGCATGAGTCTGTGAGCAAGGGTGAGTGTGTGAGCACGTGGGTGCATGTGGGTGAGTGATCGCGTATGAGAAGGACAGTAAGTGTGAGCAAGAGTGGACATGGTGTCGGAGCGAACATGAGCGTGTGAGAGTGGAATATGAGGGTGAGTGTGCCTCTGTGTGCACACGAGTGTGTGTGTGCATGTGAGTCTGGCCTTGTCTGTGGTAGAGAGCATGTTAGTGTCCCAGGTCTGTGTGAATGAGACTATTTGCCAGCGTGTGTCAGTGTTTGTGTGTGCATATGAGGCTGCGAGGGCGGGTGTGTGAGTGTATGTGTGTGTGAGAATGAGTGTGCGTGTGTGAGAGGGTGTGCGAGAGTCTGTGAGTGAGCGTGAGAGTGTGTGTGAGTGTCGAGGGCAGGCGAGTGAGCAGACGAGTGTGCACGTGGATGAGTGTCAGCTTGCGAGTAAGCGTGAGTGTGAGTGTGTGGGTGCATGT
>VBSM01003230.1:829837-854469 GCA_008086735.1 Cheirogaleus medius | reverse complement strand
TGTGTAAGGGTGTGCATGTGGATGAGTGTCAGCTTGCGAGTAAGCGTGAGTGTGTGAGGGTGTGGGTGTGTGTGAATGAACAAGTGTGAGCGCGGGTGCCCGCGCGGGTGTGAGTGTGAGCACGGGGGGCGGGGCTCCCTCACAGTCTTCCGGGTGGACGAGCCGCTCCACTGGCTCAGAGGCCGCGGGGGTGAGAGCCGGGTATGTGCGGGAGGAGGGGAGGGGGAGGAGAAGAGGGGCTTCTGGTTTCCCTGGTCCTCACACGTCAGCAAGAAGCCCATCGCGCCTGAGAACAAGGCTGCTGCCCGCCTTGTTGAATTTTTCCGTCCCGGAGCATAACACAAGCATGACAGGAGAGAGTGGGGGCAGGGAGATATTCAGAGCTGACTTGGTTCTGCAGGAGACATCAAAGGCTCCCGTAAGCAATTGCACAGGGATATGTCCTTTCATTCCACAAACGCGCATTGAGCATCTACTACGTGTCAGACAGCGACTCCTTCATTCATTCGTCATGGATTTCTTGGGAGCCTGTTTCATGGCAGGCCAGCCCCAGGTGCTGGGGATGCAGGGTGAGCACACAGACAGGGTCCCTGCCTTCGAGGCATCTTTGCAGAATCACCCGGTGTCGGTGGCTTTAGGCAAGTAGGAGGCCCAAAGGAGAGAGACCGTTCCAGGTGATGGGACAAACAGGCTAGGGGGTGGGGGTGTCGCCTGAGGATGGGGCCGCATGTTCCAGGTACCCAGAGCCTGTCCTCAACCGCATTCCTTATGGGTATCTTTGGCTGCCACATGTGAGCCTCGCCTGGAACCTCTGCCCACCAAGGACACGACGGCAAGGTGCCACTCTCTGCCAGCCCTCTCTTGGCCCAGGGGCAGCCCTTTTCTTCTTCTGAGAGGTTCTGCCTTCAGCTGAAGTGCGGATGTTTCTGCTTGGAGAGCACCGCCTCGTCGAGTAGCCACCCCGGCCCTCTCTTCTCAGCACCATGGCGCCGATGTCTGGCTGGGGAGAACCACGCATCTAATAATAATGCCTGTCCTTGCAGTCAGCACCCATTCCCATTCCCATTCCCAGCACACACATCACGCCGGCGTCCCTGCCAGCAGCTTCCCGGCCCTGGCTCTGCTGCAAGAACTCTGGCTCCAGGCAACTTCTCAGGGATTCCATGGCTTATTTTTGCCTGACCAAGCTGATTTTTTCTCTCTCTCTGATTCTCTCAAGGTTTTGTTCCTGGCACAGTTGCTGGAGATGCTCTGGCTTTGCAGTGAACTCAAATGTTATTTGTTTCGGGGGGGTAAAAAACCCAACAGTAAAGACTGCAGCTTCCCATAAAATAGGTTTTTAGCCATCAGGGAAAAGCTGTGGTGAGGAGTGAAAGTAAAAACTTAACTCTTATGGTAACGTTCTTGCTATTTGCTTAAAGGAATCTACTTGGGTTCCAATCACTAGGATGCTTGTCAGGAACAGAAGCCAAGAATGGCATTGGACAGACAGGCAGCTCAGCCAGAGCGGTCCCCAAACAATAGTTTTTTCATTCATTCATTCATTCAATAAATATTTTTCTCTAGCTGCCTTTTAAACAGATTTTTTTCATTCAATAAATATTTATCAAGAACCTTTGTGTGCCAGGCACTGTTGCAGGTGCTTACAACAGACAGCAAGCAGAACAGACAGGCTGCCTGCCCTCATGAATCTTACAGTCACGGGTAGAAACACACCATAAAAAATTACCCAGCAACCTAGGGAATGGGAGAAAATATTTGAAAATTGTATATCTGATAAGGGGGTAATATCCAGAGTATAGAAAGAATTCCTACAATCCAACAACAATAAAAACCAAGCAACCCAATTAAAAACTAGGCAAAGGACTTGAGTAGATATTTCTCAAATGAAGATCTACAAATGGTCCACAAAGCACACGAAAAGATGCTCAACATTGCTAATCGTCAGGGAAATGCAAATCAGAAACTACAATGAGATACCACCTCACATCCATGAGGATGGATACTATAAAAAAAAAACAAGCATTGGCAAGAATGTGGAGAGATTGGAACCCTTGTGTACAGTTGGCGAGAATGTAAAAGAAGTGAAATGTCGGTCCCAAAGGGACAAATACTGTATGCTTCCACTTATAAGAAGTACCTATGAAGTCAGGTTCAGAGACAGAAAGCAGAATGGTGGTTGCCAGGCCTAGGGGCAGTGGAGGACAGGAAGTTATCATTTAATGGACATAGAGTTTTAATTTTGCAAGATGAAAAGAGATGGCTGGTGCTGATGGTTGCATAATAATGTGAACGTACTTAACACTATTGAACTATGCATTTAAAAATGGCTAAGATGGTGAATTTTATGTAACGCGTAATTTACCACAATTTAAACAATTTACCCAAACGCATGGTTTAAAACTTGAACAAGGGCAATGTAGGAAAAGCACAGAGATTTCTGCCCAGGTATGACAGGGGTGTCCAAACTCTATCTGATAAACGGGCAGGGAAGGCTTCCCCGGGGAGGAGTCCGAGGAGTTAAGAAGACAAAGAGGGCGGGGAGGGCATTCCAGGCAGAGGGAACAGCATGCAACAAGCCCTAGGCGGAGGCCGGATGTCTGTGAGCAGGGCAGACTGAAACAAAGATGGAGATATTACAAGGGGAGGGGAGGTCAAAGAGGCAGAGAAGACCAGAGCAGCTGTCTGCATCCAAAGTCCAGTGGGAGATCCTTGGAAGGTTATAACCAGATTCATCAGGACTAGATTCATATTTTAAAGAGCTGACTCCAGCTTCGTTAAAAAGATCACTGTCCTGCGGAATGGATTGTAGGAGGCAGAGGCAAAGGGGGAGAGAGAGAGAGAGAGAGAGAGAGAGAGAGAGAGAGAGAGAGAAATTAGAAGGTTATTCCCATAGTCCAGGAGATATGATGGTGGGCTGGCTCATGGTGGGGGGGTTGGGCAGAGAGGCTGGAGAGAGTCCAGCAGCTGCAACGAGTAAGTGGTTCTTGTGAGCGAGGCACTGGAAGCCAGTTTCCAATGGGGTACCTGTGCCAGGCTGTGGTCTGAGGTGGGGAAGGTTATTAAGTGGAAATAAGGCATGAGGGCAGAACTGGAAGCAAGGAAGGAAACCAGGGCTGGGGCAAGGGGCTCAGGGGCGAGCCTCACAATGCTGGAGGTCTGCTTGCATGGACCTCACGGTGCCCAGGCAGACCTGGCTTGCAGGAGGGTTGGAATGTCTCTGTATGTTTATTGCCATTGCACCAGTCAATTCTGCAAGCTAGCGGAACATTCTAGTGGGACCAACTAACAGGAGGCTATTGTTGAAAAATTCTAAAGCCCGCTTCTGTTTAGGTGGGTGCCCTTAGTGTCCTATTCTTGTCTCACAATGCTGAGCTCTTAAGAGCTAATGATCACCTTACGTTTTCCGCTGCTATAGTAACCTTCTCTCGTGATGGAAGTCAGACCCCATAAGAACGGAGCAGACTAAGTTGTTAGTATCTCAAAAGAAAGATACATTGCGTGACCTTGGGGAAGCAATGTCTATTTAGGTTTATTAAAAACTTGCCCTGCTGTTCTATGATGAACGTGTTTTACTTGTGTAAAAAAAATAAAATAAAGGGGAAAGTGCACTGTTGGATCCATTTATTGCCAGAGGCCACGAGTATTGATGCAGACACCTGCAGAAACCAATGGGAACAGCGAGATACTAAGAGTCTTTAAATGGTTTATGACTTTTGTTGAGGTAACTGCACTTTTGAGATCCCATCTTCACGAAATAACCCTAAATATGAAATAAAAGCTTTATGGATAGCATCAGGTTAGCTTCAGTGTTACTTTTAAAAGGTACAAAATGGACAACAACCTAATCATATTGTACAAAACTACAGCCAATAAATTCTGCACCATTCCACTCAATGGAATATTATGTAGCTATTAAAAATGGTGATTACAAAATATGTATGCCAAATTGGGCAATGCTTATGATACAGTTGAGTGTGTGTGTGTGTAATTAATCTCAACTACTGAAACACAAATCCACACTAGCCAATGTTATTCAGAACAAAGCGGGAAGGAAATGTATCAAAACATTAACCATTATTGTTACAGTTCACAACAATTAACCATTGTAGTTAATGTTTGTAATGTTTCCGACCATTGTTGGAACTGTTAATACTTTAATTTGTGCAACAATGTTTCTATAATGTGTACGTATTTGATAATGAGGGAAGTTTACTTTGCTAAGAAAACCATTGCCAGTTGGCTTACCACTGGAGAAATAGCCTGAACTCAAGTCTTCAAATATTGATACCAGGCTGAAGGGCAGGAGGAGCTGAAGCTGGTGCATGGAGGTATAGTGCATGGTGCTCATGAGCTTGACCTTGGACTTGGTGTTAGCCAGATTGTGAGACTTGGCTAGGCGATTTGCTGACTATGCAACCTTGGGTAAATAACTCAAGCTCTCCGTGAGAGGTTCCTCTTCCTTCTCTGCAACATGGAGATAATAATAGTGTCCCCACTCAGGGCTTGCAAGGATTATTCAAAATGATGTGGGGTAGCCACTTAACAATGTGCCTGGCATGTAGTCTGTCCTCGCCAAACAGTAGCTATTATTAACATCATTATTGCCAAGGGACTATCTTAAAAAGGCATTTGTAGAAATTGTTGCCACTCAAAGAATCCTGATTGCATTAATCCAAAAGAAGCAGGCGTGTGTGCGTTTTGCTTGGAAAGGAGGGTGATGCTGTCCTCGAGTCTCTATCGAGCTTTGTAAAGGGAGTCGGTGGTGCATGGCTGAGACAGCAGCTCAGGCTAAGAGCGACTCACCTCTTCCCCGGGGCTGCCAAGAGCATCTACCGAAGTGTTTGCACAATAGGCTCGTGCCATCACTGTCATGCCATGGAGAAATGACTAATGGAGGCCAAGTTACTGTTCTCCTGGCTGCAAAAGCAACAGCGATCGGAGGGGCTCCCCAGGTAAGAAAGTACCAGGCCAAGCTCTTTGCCATAATCTCTTTAAAGTAGCAACCTCCATCCAGCCCACATTTAATATCCTTCAACACTTGGGAGAAAATGCGCTCCCAAAGTTCAGTTTAAGGGTCCAGATTCTTCTTTTCATCAAGTTGGGGGCATGACTTCGCACTTCTATAGCTCCGCACAAGCCATTTCCTTCCCTTTGAATGATTTTCTTTCTGCTTTCACCTACCTACGAACTCCTACTCAGCCTTCAAAACTTAGCTCAAATGTCACCTCCTCTTGGAAGCCTTTCCTGAACATCCCACACCCACAGAATCAATCCCTTGAATAGATAATGCCTTCACACCTTGTGCACTGTTAGAAGTATGTGTACCTCTGTTGTAACTCATACCTTGTTTCTCCTTTGGAGCTCTTGTCACCACGACACCAAAATCATTCTTAATGTCTCCATGAAGGCAGAAATTGTGTCTCTGTTGTCATCACTGTCATCATCAGCACCCAGCAGGACCTGGCACAGAGTAGTCCTTTAACCAACATTGACTATGTGAATGAATGAATGAATGAATGAATGTTTGGCCACTGCCTGGTTGCTTCGTGTTACCTATTTTATAGAACAGCTTTTCTCGAACAGAGGGAAGCTCTGTCAGGGCTGGGCTGGTGTTTTTCTCATTCATTGTCCTCTCTCCTGTGACGGGCATGGGGCTGCACAGCCCGGATCCCTCTTCAGGGCCTGTTGGCAGGTGGCCTTCAGCTGTCAGGGAAGCCCCAGCTGCAGAGAGCCGCCTCGCCCAGGGGCATGTGCTTCCCAGGGTGGCCCACGTCCAGTGACTGGTGGGCGTGGGGTGCAAAGCCTGGGCCCCTTGGCCAAATTCGGGACAATGCCGAAGGGCCTTCCTGGGTCCAGGCCCCTCCTGGGGATGGCCGAGACTGGCTCTGGTCCGTTTCATGGGTCCTGGTTTCTCTTTGCTCAGTTCAGCATCCTTCCCGACCTTTCTACAGGTGATCCTCTTAAGGGCTCTCCTTCCTGCTTCCCTGAGAACCTGACCTGCAACATCTTCAATCCGGGCACAGTTTGGGGACACCGGGGAGCTACTCGCTCAACATTTCCTGAGTGAATAAACGGAGGAGGGACTGTCTGCCTCTCACTCCAGGCTGCGAGCTCTCCACGGCCAGCTACCGTGTCATTTTCATCTCTCCTCACCTCAGTGCCTGGCCCCCTTCCAGGTATACAGCAGGTGCTCAATAAGTGTGGGAGGCACATGACGGGCACATGAACACAGATTTAGGCAAAAGAGCGTGGGTGAGTCAGCACAAACCCATGTCCACTCTTAGACCTCCGATGGCAAGAGCTTTCTCAGCAGCCGTTCTGTCAAAAGTGGGACGGGGTTTCCAGCATGATCGAATGGAATCAGTGCGTTTTTCTCCTCCGCTGTCTGTCTCCTCAAAGGCCCCTTCAACGCTGCTTGTTTGAGGAATAGATGCTGGCTCGGAACACCGCCGAGGTTCATAACAATAAAGACCTCTTTAAAAATGACTTCTATTACCTGTGGTCAATTTGAGGCTCGCAGGCCACAGAAACAGGTCTCAGCAGGCTTGGAGTTGTGGGGGATTAGCACAAATTGATTCTGGCAATTAACACGGCAGATCTCTGAAGCCCAGACCTGTGTGAGAGGCCGCTCCTCCTGCCGCAGCCTGAGCTGAGTTGAGCTGGTCCGGCCAGGGATCTGGCCTTCAGGGCTCACCTACGGGCCATTTCCTAGCTGAGTGATCTCAGGCAAATTATTTCGCCCCACACAGCGTCAGTGATATCCCCTGTAAAATGAGGTCCCTCCAGGACCTCCCCGACCTCCCCGCTGAACAGAGAGGAGTAGTAGCTGTCTCAGGCCTGTCACAAGGGATGTAGACAATTTCCTTGCAGTGAAACATTAGCTGCAGCTTGGGTCTCCTACCCCACGGAAGCCAGTAAAGGCTCAGTCAAACCAGGATTCAAGTTAAATCTTCAATCGGATAGGTAGGGTCTGAATTCCAACCTTGCCCCTGTGTGATCTTGAGCCAGATGCTCACCCTCTCTGAGCCTCAGCTATTTCACATGTAAAATGGAGCCAATAATGCCTATCCTTGGAGGGCATTGAGAGAATTAAGATATTGTAAGTAACACATTGATTGCACTGCCCGACCATGAGCCCAAGGTTGCTACTGGAATAATTCAGATTATAAATGCAGTCCTATGTCTGGGGCAATTATTTTGGAATCCACAAAGTGGCTGATGGAGGCTGTACCTTGTGCCCATCGCTGGCTGGCCCAGTTATTTCTTACCAACCTGCATCATTTAAAAAAATATTAAACTTTGATTTTTTTTTTTTGTCTGATTACATAAGTAACACATGCTCATTGTAGTATATTTGGAAACCACAGAAAAGCACAAAGAAGCAAATAAATATCACCCGGAGATAAACATTGCTAATGCTTTGGCTTATTTTCTTGCTGTCTATATTCTCTGCTGCATTCCCATATGCATCTGAACACAAATATTGGTGCTTTCTTCTTTAATTTGGGTCATATGCTATCATATGGTATAAATCAGATTCTAACCTGTCATTTTCACTTCATACATTGTGGATATTTTCCTGTGTAATAAAATATTCTTCCCTAACATGGTTTTAATCATTGCATGGTATTCCATTTTATTGATGTATGATACTTATTTTGCCATTTTCCCTATTAAGATTTCCCCTCCCCTCAAATTTCATTATTATAAACAACACGATGATAAACATCTTTGTTCCTAAATCTTTGTAGGTCTTTTAGATTGTTTCCTTAGGACAAATTCTTTAAGGGGAATTCCTGGGTGAAAAGATACACACGTTTTTGAGGCAGTATGCATTCACCCAGGGTTCCCGTGGTGTAATGTGACCAGTTTGCACATTAAATATCAAAATGATTTCTAACGATTCTGTTGCCAACCACCCCAACCCGAAAGTTTTACCGATCTGCATGATTTGCTAGTGGTGAGTCTGCTATTTCCTCAGACCATGCCAACACTGATGTCTTAGTCCATTTTGTGTTGCCATAACAGAACACCTGAGACTGAGTAATTTGTAAAGAAAAGAGGTTCATTTAGTTCACAGTTCTGCAGACTGAGAAGTTCAAGGGCGTGACCTTCATAGGGGAAGTGGGCCCGTGCTGACAACTCCTGGGAATTAATCCATTCCCAAGAGAACTAATCCAGTCCCGCCAGGGCAAGAACTCACTTACGACTGCGAGAATGGCACCCACTTCTATTCATGAGCCATCCGCCCCTATGACCAAACATGTCCCACTAGTCCCCACCTGCCAACACTGCCGCACTGGGAATCGAATTTCAACGTAAGTGTCGGTGAGGGCAAACAAACCATACCCAAACTGTAGTGATTGACTGCCAAAAGTCTTTTTTTTTTTAAAGCTTTGTCTAATGTGTGTTTTAAAAATATAGAATCAAAATGAACCTAAGTCCTTCATTCCTACTGGTTTCCACTACATGTGTGCTCTATGACCTTGGGCAAGTTACTTCCCCTCTATGGACTTCGTACCCTTATCTGTCAAATGAGGGGGCAGACTTTAATATTTTTTTGGTTGCAAGTGACAGAAGCAAGAATTGACCATTTATTGGTTCATGCCACTGTAAAGTTCAGGGAGCAGAACTTCAGGTACAGCTGTATCCAGCACTCAACTAATGTCATCAGCATCAGGAGTTGGCTTCTTCTGTCTCCCAGAGGTTCTGATTTGATTTGCTTCCTAGGCAGTCAGCTCTGGCACCTCCACGCTGACATTCTCCCAGCTTGTCAGCACCTCTTTTGTTATGGAAATAGTCCCCAGATTGTTTTTGATTGTCCCACATGGAATTGTGTACCCATTATAAATGAATCGCTGTGGAGAAGGGGGCTGGACTATGCTGACTGATCACACCTGTATCTTGGAATCTCTCTGCAGTTGGAGAGTGATGTCTTCCAGGGAAAGTCAGGGTGATGTGGCCAGAAGCAGGCGGAATGGATGCTAGGCAGGCAGATCAGCCCATATAAGCTCTGAGGATCCTCTAACCCTGACATCCCAGGAGTTCAGGAAACTTCTGGTTTCTCAGCGTCTTCCCTGTAGAGGTTTTGCATACCGTGTTTCCCCGAAAATAAGACCTACCCATAAAATAAGCCCTAGCAGGATTTCTAAGCATTTGCGCAATAGAAGCCCTACCCCGAAAATAAGACCTAGTGATGGGCGTGGCTACGCAGTGCATCTGCACAACCCATGCATTTCGTCGCGGAGCGGTAAAGACTAGGAGCCCTTCTCATCTGCCCCATCGTGACAGCTACTACCCCAGAGGTGACAGGAAAGGTGCGGGCAGCCCCACCAACAAGGTCGGCTCCCCTTGTCAGGGACCGGCCATCCTGTGTGTGCTGCAAGCTGAGGCTTTGAGGGGAAAATAACACATCCCCTGAAAATAAGCCCTAAGGTGTCTTCTTGAGGAAAAATAAATATAAGACTCTGTCTTATTTTCAGGGAAACACGGTACATGGTTTCTCCATGGCCAAAGTCTCCTGTCTGCTGAAACTCATAGGCCCCCCATTTTGGTTATCTTTTCTTTTGGGGGGTACTGGAATGGATGGGAAGGGTAATTACCATATAAATTTATAGACCTCTGCTCAACAAACAGGGCCCTTTCCCTGCAAAGGCACAAAGCCAGCCTCATAAATATTAATCAGAAGGAAACGGCAATCAACTCAAGAGGGAGAGGAAATGGCAAATTGCTTTTTCCTCTCTAGGACATGAAAGCAACATTCATTTGTTGCATGACCAGAGGCTGTCTGGCAGGCTGCCTGTCTCTCCCGGCTTTCAATAATAAAAATAATGATAATAATAATTAACAATAACATGAGTAGCTATTACTTATGGGTTACCTACTGTGTACTACACGTAAATGCGCCACTTTGTGTACATTCATTTCAACTCTGCTTTAGAGATGAGAAAACCAAGGCTCTGGAAGGTGAAGTCATGTGTCCAGTCGACCTGCCCTCAATATCCGAGCCATTGCTGCTGAGCAGGCTGGCTAGGGTTTCTCCACGAGGAAAAAACTTGATTGTCTCTTGCCATTCGAGTTTTGGGAGTACTATAAATCGGATTTCTGTTTTATGTCTTTTGGGCATCAGGGAGAGTGGCAAGGGGTCCCAGCTGCTGCTTTTGTAAAAAGTTGTAGACATGTAGACCTCTCAGGCTGAGGGCTCTGGAAAGGTCTGCTCCAGCTCTGGCTCTGGGCAGGAGCCAGGTGCCAGGTTTATACACTCTTGTCCTCATTTTATGTCCACCATGACTTTGCTACTTAACTAGTCTTGGACCCATTTTACAGACAGGGGAATTGAGGCTGGAGGGGTGATTGAGACTAGATACCAACTTTCATTCATTCATTCAACAAATATTTAACTAAATATTTAAGTAACTACTTAACTGAATCATAGCCAACTAACTTCCTCTTAACCAACTTGTCATGTTTACAGACTTGCCATGTTTACAGACTTTATTTATTTATTTTTAGAGACAGGGTCTCTCTCTGTCACCCAGCCTGGAGTGCAGTGGGGTGATCACAACTTACTGCAACCTCAAACTCCTGGGCTCATTTGTTCCTCCCATTTCAGCTTCCAGAGTAGCTGGGACTGCAAATGTGTGCCACCACACCTGGCTAATTTTTTTCCTTATTTTTTTTGTAGAGACAGGGTCTTTGTATGTTGCCCAGGCTGGTCTTAAACTCCTGGGCTCAAGTGATCCTTCTGCCTCAACCTCATACGGTGCTGGGATTACAGGCGTGAGCCACCGCACCTGGCCCCAGACTCTCGTTCTTGCTACCAAACACGATGCCCGATGCCCGCTGATGGCCAGTGGACATCACTCTCGTTACCCGAGCACTGGGCACCTCTCAGCCAAGTGGCATGTTTACTCCAAGTCAGTTGTCATTGTTCCCAAACCTGTTTATGCTGGTCGTACTTATTATAACGTCCCAATTTAATTAAGTCAACAATGAAAGAACCGCTATCAAAATTAGATGTGGGAGGTGACTGTTTAGGATCAGAGTCAATGCATACCACACGGGGATGACTTCGGGAGAAAAATTAAATGAAATTGCAGCAGCAAGAAATGTACTCAGAGAAAAAGCCTCACCTTTTGTCTTAAGATTAGTGAATCAATGCACATGTCTCTAAATTTTAAAAAAAAAGGTGTTCAGGAATTTATCAATTTCAGTTTTACCCATTTTCCTTTTGATTAACAGACCAATTCCTGGCCCTGTTGGTATCTGGTAAAAGGATTCCTCTGTATGCCCAAGATAACCAGTTGCAGAAGGACTTCGGGTAGGCAGGGAGAAGGAGGGATTCAATATGTTGAAAAGGAACTTACACTTGTCTCTTTTTTTTATTGCAAGAAAAAGGAAGGACAGGGAGGACAAATGCCACTAGCATCTGCCAGGATGCATAAGCCAAAACCAGATGCCACCATACACACCCCCTCTCCACTTTACCCACAGACTAAGTCCTGTGGAGCCACCCCTTTGGTATCTCCCAGCCCACCCCACTCTCTCTCTTCTCCCCTCTTTCCTCCCTCCCTCCTTCCATCATTCCCTTCCTCCCTTATTCCCCTTTCTTATCCTTCCCTCCTTTCATCTATTCATCCTTTTCCCCTTCTGACCTCCCTTCTTCCCGCCTGCCTGCAAGGCAGGGACGGCCACTCAGCCAACTCTGGGGAAGCACTGGTGAGCCTGGTCGGCAGGGTCCCTGCCCTTAAGGAGCTTACAGTCTAGTAGAGGAGACAAAAATATAAGTCAGTAAACCAGAAAACACATTAATAAATATGAATGGCTTTAAATGTTATGAAAAAAATCACAGAGGACAGTGAGAGAGAATTTCTCACAGGTGCAGGGGGAAATCAAGGAAGGCCTCCAAGAGGAGGTGATGTTTAGGATGAAACCCACATGATGAGAAAGAGCCGGCTGGGAGAAAAGCTGGGAGAAAAGATTTCTTGGAGAGAGAACACCATGGGGGAAGGCTGGCAATCAGGGGAAGAAGGAAACGAAAGCAGCCCGGGGTGACTAGTGGGGGACGGAGGGGCAGCACAGGGCCACTGGGGAAGTCAACAGGGCTTGGAGGCCAAGACGAGGGTTTGGCTTTTAGTACAAAGGTGATAGGAAGATAGTTAAATGAGTTGCTTTGGAAGGTTTGAAGCAGGGAACCAATATTGGTTCCTTTTTAATTAAACTTTTTATTTTGAGGTAGTTGTAGATTCACATGTAGCTGTAAGAAATAACACAGAAATCTGGTGTATTCTTTACCTAGCTTTCTCTGACAGTAACATCTCGCAAAGCTACAGTCCAATATCGCAATGTGGATATTGACCTTGGTACAGTCAAGGTACACAGTAGACCTGTTGCCACAAGGATCCCTCCTGCTGCCCTGCTATAGCCACACCCTCTCGACTCTCGCCCCTGCCTCTTCCTTAAGCCCTGGCCACCACTCACATTTTCCTCATTTCTATAATTTTGTCATTTCAAGAACGTTATATAAATGAATCATACAGTCCGTGACGTTTGAAATTGGCTTTCCTCCACTGAGCTTAATTTCCTGTAGATTCATCCAACTTGCTGCATGTATCAATATTTTGTCCCTTTTTATTGGTGAGTAGTATTCTATGTACGGATGTTGCACAGTTTGTTCAACCATTCACCCATGGTGGGGTGACTGGGCTGTTTCCAGTTTGGTGCTATTACAAATAAAGCCACTATAGACATATAAACATTCATGTACAGGTTTTCATGTGAACATAAAGTTTCTATTTCTCTGAAATAAATGCCTAAGCGTGCAATTGTTGGGTCTTAGGGTATTTGCATATTTAGCTTTATAAGGAATTGCAAAACTCTCTTTCAGCGTGGCCAACCCATTTTACATTCCCATCACCAACGTATGAGTGACCCACTTTCTCTGCATCTTTGCTGGAATTTGGTGTTATCACTATTTTTTTTGTTTCAGCCATTTGGATAGATGTGCAGTGGCTTTAATTTGCATTTCCCTGATGGCTAACGACGTTGAGCGTGTTTCCATGTGCTTAGTTGTCACCTGTGTATCCTCTTTGGTGAACCTGTGCCCTTCCACAGATTCATCCCTCTGCCTCTGTGGACGAGCTCCTCTCCTCTAACAGGCTGTGAACTCCTTGCGAGCAGGCTCTGACCCGTGGCCGATGCTCACTAAATGCTCCTGAAATGAACAAGTTCAGGACCAGAAGCATCGTCGAAGCCTGGACGTGGGCTCGCCCGGGTCAGTGCCCCCTCTCACGACTCAGGCTGTGCAGCCGATGGGACAAACCTCACCCCTGTGTCCCGCACACAATGGATAATGTCAGTAAATTCCATCTAGAAGTGATTTGATGCCCAGAGACTTGCACTCGCTGTATAATTAAGTCTAGCAAAGCTTATGAATGTAGTCCCAGATTATAATCACTTTTTAATTATATTTACCTTTGTCGGTAGAGAGGTGAGGTGTGTTATTGGCTCTGGGAGGTAACGATTCAACTCTTCATCCAAAGAGGCAGGTGCCCCGAGGAGGACGTGCAGGCAGGAAAAGCTGCTTGGGAAAGAACCAAAGAAATTAAAACAGACCCAGACACAGAGCTTTGGCCTCCCGACTGAGTCTTGGATTCAGGGAAGCAGAGCGTCTTATTTTTTCTCTTCCCAGTGCACCAGGAGAGCAGGAGATTAATAACAGAGTTCAGTTTTTGAGTGCTGACTCTGTGCTAGGTACTATGCTAAGCACTTTCGAAAATACCGCATTTGATCTGAAACAGCAATCCTAGGAGGTAGAAACCGTTATTATCATTTCCATTTACAGAGGATACTAAGGCACAGAGAGGGCAAGTGGCTTACCCAGGATCACACAGCCAGGAAGAGGCATGCACAGCCAGGATTCAAATTTAGCTCTGCCAGATGTCAGAACCCTTGTAGGGAATCCCAAAGCTGTAGAAGTCTCTCACCCTACTTTCCTACAGCTGGATCTACTGATGAATACTCCCTGCCACATTCCTGGGCCCCTTTGCTCACCCTTATTGGCTCAGAAGTCTCATTCTGGGCAGGTCTTTGGCACTTTCTCTCCTCCCACAGAGCAGGGACATAGAATAAAGTCTCACACTCTCACCATGGCCTTCCTGGCTCTTGCCATCTCTGTTGGCAGCAACATCCAGAATCCCCTGCCAGAAAGTTCTCAGCCCAAAGGATCATGCAGTGGTGATAATGACGATGTTGATGACGACAGCAAAGCTGACGATAACAGCCAGTTATTTATTGAGCACTTACTATGTGCCGGGCACTATGCTCAATTCTTTGCATGCATTAATGTAGTGGTTCGCAGAATGTGGTCCCTAGACAAGCAGCACCATCACCTGGAAATTTATTAGAAATGCAAATTTTTAGGCCCCACATGACACCAGATCTGGCGAATCAGAAACTCAGGGAGTGGGGCCCAGGAATCTGTGTTTTAACAAGCCCTCCAGGGGGTACCAATGTGTGCTCTAGTTTGAGAACCACTGCGTCAAATCATTAAAGCCTCACAACCATCTGTGGAGTAGGTATTATCTTCTGTGTTTTATATCTGAGAAAGCTGAGGCTCAGAGAGGTGCGGTCACATGCCCAGGGTCACACAGCTGGTAGGAAAGAGGAATGTCTCTCTTCCTCTCTGACCCAAAGCATAGCCTCTGTCTTGGACCCCAACTCATAGCTTCCTACTCACCATGTTTGGGACCCCAAGATCATGGCTGCATCCTAAACCCCAGTCCACGCAGAGAGGGTCTCAGTCAAAGGTTCTCAGCCTCAGTTTTGGGCTGGGTAATTCTCTGTTGTGGTGGGCTGCCTTGTGCATGGAGGAAGTTTAGCAGCCTCCTTGGCCTCTACCCATCAGATGCCGGTAGCTCCCCCTTTCCCACTGCAGTTGTGACAACCAAAAATGTCCCCGAACATTGTCGAATGTCCCTTAGGGAGGAAAATTTTCCCCCCTTGAGAACCACTGGTCTAGATACATCACCTGCTTCTGTCTGGGATGGAAGGCGACATGCACATCCCAGACGCGCCCCACTCTACTCCCATCCCACTGGGTTTGTTGCCTCTGAACTGAAGCTGCACTAATGTAGAGGTAAAAGTTTCGATGTTCAGCTAGTCCTGTGTTTAAATTCCCATCTATCCCTGCTGTGTGATCTTTTGTGACTTACACCACCTCTCTGAACCTCAATTTCCTCCTCTGTAAATTGAGGAGGGTGATGAGACTTATGCCGTCGGGGGGTTGTTGGGTTTAATGATTCTGATGTGGGGTGGCAGTATTCAAGCCCCAGAGGCAGGCAGAACTGAACTCAATGTCACCCCTCGTCATGAATAAGCTGTGTGACTTTGGTTCAGTTCCTTATTTTTCCTTAATCGTCAGTTTCCTCCTCTATTCGGTGGAGACATTTATAATAGATGCTTCCTCACAAAGGGCTTAGCTCAGTTCCAGGTACACAGTGAAGGCTCAACAAGTGGGAGTCTTTGCAGTGCGTGGCACGGAGTGGGTGACTGGCAGCAGTGAGGCCCATCGCGCCATCCTACGCCAGCCCCCGATGCTGGGTCTGACTTACCCGAGTGGCTTGTCCGGTAGGGACCAGAGTTGCCTGTCCCCATGGGACAGTGTGCCGGAGCGAATGGGCCACGTCATCTCATGAGCCTCGGCTTCAGCCCCTGCTCCCGCCTCTCCCTGGACATCACAGTCTCGGCTCGCTTCTCACTGGAGGCTGGCTGCGGCGGGCACTCGGGACCACGCACCATGGCCCCCGGAGGAGATGAGTGTCCCCTCCATCCAAACTTGGGAAAAGATTCATATTTGGCCATTTCCCTACTCTCCAGTCATCTGTAAGTCACAGAAATTCACTGTCAGGATTGTGAAGCCTGGGTCTAAATCCCACTTCATGGTGCTTGACCTTGTGCAAGCAAATTCTACCTCTCGTGTCACTGCACCCGAGTCTCAGTTTCCCCAGCTGTGAAATAGAGTAGTTAGATGCATATGGATCTCATCAGTCCCTTCCTAGAGTACTCTTCCCTTCTAGCTCCGTCTGCGGGATTCCTTCCAGTCTTCCAGAACCATTCTGGTTCCTCTCCTAACTCCCCTTCTCTGCTCACCTGGTGTGTCCTCTGTGTTAGTTACAGCGTGTGACCCTCATACCTCAGGACTCATGATGATATTAAGCCATGACACCATTAGTTCTGGACATGTCTCCTCCTACACCAGGTCACTGGTTTCTTAAAAATATTCTCTAGGGACTCCACCACATCCATCCATCAGCCCTTTTACCCATCTATCTATCCATCCATCCATCCATCCATCTATCCATCCATCCCTCCATCTATCCATTCATCCATCTATCCATCCCTCCATCCATCTATCCATCATCCATCCATCCATCCATCCATCCCTCCATCCATCTATCCATCATCCATCCATCCATCTATCCATCCATCCTTCCACCCTCCCACTCATTTATCCATTCAACTACCCATTGCTATATGCATTTATCCACACACACACATCCTCTCACTTATCCATCATCCATCCACTCATTCAACTGGATATATCCATCCATTCATCTATCTAGCCATCCACCAATTTACTCATTTATTTGTTCATTAATTTACTCATTCTTTCTTAACAAATTTAGAAATGATTCATTGGCCTTTGCTCTATGTGATGATTAATTTTCTGTATCAATTTGGCAAGGTCATGGTAGCCAGATATTTGGGTAAACAGCAGTCTAAATGTTGCTATGAATGCATTTTATTTTAGATAAGATTAACCCTTAAGTCAGTAGACCAAGTAAAGTTGATTACTGTCCATAATGTTGATGGGCCTTATCTAATTAATTGAAGGCCTTAAGAGAAAAAAAAGGCTGAGGTTTCCTCCAGAAAGAGGGGATGTGGCCTCCAGACAGTCTTAGGATGGCACCATCAACTCTACTGTTTCTCTGGAGAACCTGGACTACCAAACTGTATGACCAGAACTATTTCAGAGAAATCAGAAGTAGTTCTCATTCTCATGGATTTGTCACAGTCTATGTGAGAAAACAGGGAAATCAAACAAAAATTATAATGCATGTGTTAAAAGTTGTGCTAGAAGACATACAGACACCCAGAAAGATCACTTGTCTATAGTAGGACCCCTAAATATTTGATGGATGAATAATTGGGCAATTAATTAGTCAATCATTAAACTTATCCATTAGGCTAGACTTCAGAGAGTCCAAATAGGTGAAATTTGAGATGAATAGAGTTATTTGATTGAAATCTACTGAGAAAGGCCTTCTAGACCAAAGGGAGAGGCACAGAAGCTTGCAGTTGTATGCCATATTCAGGAAAAATCTAGTATTCGGGTGTATCTGTTGTAGAGGAAGTTTTTTGATAGGATAGAAGAGAGACAAAGTTCCTGGAAAAGGTGGTAGCAGCCAGGTCCTAAAGGACCGTGTAGCCCAGGTCAAAGGTTGTATACTTTATTCCAAGGCCAATGAGAGCAATTGAAGATATTTAGGTAGGAGAGTATTGTGATCACAATTGCATTTCAGAAAGATTACTTTCTGCTGTGTAGAGAATAGACTGATAAATACATCAGTTATTTATTGGAACACATTACTTCAACCCTTAGCAGGTTAAAACAACAAGCATTTATTATCTCACAGTCTTTGTGGGTCAAGAATCCAGGGGAAGCTTAATCAGGTGATTCTGACTCAGGGTCTCTCATATGGTTGCAGTCAAGAAGTCAGCTGGGGCTGCAGTCATCCGAAAGCTCGACTGGGGCTGGGGATCCTCTTCCAAGATGGTAAACTCACACAGCTGTTGCTAGGAGGTCTTGGGTTCTTGCTGGTCACTGGCAGGAGGTTTTAGTTCCTTGTCACGTGAATTTCACCAAAGGGCTTCTTGAGTGTCCTCACAACATGTCAGCTGGATTTTCTCAGAGAGAGAGAGAGAGAGAGAGAAGGAAGGAGGAGATATAAGAGAGGAAAAGGAGGAGGAGGAGAAGGAGAGGGAGAGGAAGAACAAGAAGAGAAGAAGAGAGGAGGGAGGTTGGAAGGGAAGGGAGGGTAGAGGAGAAGAGAGAGGAAGACTAATGCCTTTTACCTCCCACTCTTAGAAGTCACACACTGTCACTCCCACCACATTCTACTTGTTAGAAGTGAGTCTGTCCACACCCACAGGGAGAGGAATTAGGCTCCACTTTTGGTTGGGAAGATTGTTAAAGAATTCATGGATCTATTTCCAGGGTGGGAGACAGAAAGGAGGCGACTGGAAGGCAGTTACAACTCTTCAGGGAGGAGACACTTACGGAAAAGAGGGAGCAGATACAGAACCTGAGGGCTGATTGATTACCTGTGTGTGTCTGGGAAGGGGAGTTAGAAGTGGGCATCCAGAGAAATGGGCAATGGCTGGCATGGTGACAACCAATGCCCAAACTGAGGATTGTAGAGGAGAAGCCAGTTGGAGGTGGCATGTGTGTATGTTGGGGGAGTCTGTGTCACTCATGTGCAGATGTACAGAAGGTGGTTTGATCTGTGGGTTTATAGCTCAAGTAAGAGACATGAACTGGACCTATGGACTTGGGAGCCCTCAGCATGTGGCTGAAGGCTGAAGCCATTGGCTTGGGTGGCGTCCTCCAGGAAGACTTTCGGGTAGTGAGAAAAGGAAGGGGCTGAACTTAGAACATCCCCACAGAGCATTACAATTTAATGATAAAACAGCAGAGAGCGACTCTGGTAGAAAAGGAAACATGGAGAAAGGAAGAGAGAGACATGGATGAAACCAAGAAAAAGAGTTGCTTTAGAGCCTCATGGAAGAGGAGATTCATGGAAAGCCATTATCAAGAACATAAAGTGGCAAAATGAGGTCAAATCATAGCAGGAGTCTTGAAATCTCAATGCAGCTGAGCTACGCTGGTTAGGAAACTTCCCTTTTGTGTGCTTTGGTTTCACCATCCAGAAATGGTGATAAAACACCATCTCAGGGCCATTATGAAGATTCAGACAATATGGATGGTCTAGTAGAGCCTGATGCACAGCAGGTGCTTAAATAAGTGGTACTCTTCCTTTCCTACCCCTACGAGAGGCCGCATCAATAAATACTTCCATTAAAACAAGAACCAAAGTATCCTCTACTCAGCGCACAACAGAGGTTTCCTTGCTCGCGCAGGTAGAAGAGGTCGTATTGCGGGAGAGGCGGCGTGAGTGGGCTGGACCATCTTTCCTCTCGTGGCCTGGGCTGTCAAGGCCTGACTCCTCCAGTTCGAACCCCACGGCGACTGTCATCTGATGCTGCCGAGAGCCTGCTCAGCGTGAACTCCCACGGTGACGAGACTGCCACCGTGCCCTGGGCCTGCACCCCTGTCTGCCGCCGACGAGAGAGCCGGGGCGTCAGAGCTGCCAACCCAGCCTCTTGTTCGAGCAGCGAGTTTCTAGCAAATGGGGTGTGTGTATATAATTATCAGAGATGTAGATCCTGACATTAAAACAAACTGTCTCAAACCCCCGTCGTCTCCAGCGGATGGCAGTTCAGGAGGGAGCTGTGGGCAGAACCGACGTGTCAGAAGTGATTAGGGAAGGCGTGCAACTTGGCGCGCTGGGGAACACGCACGGCAGAGAAATGGAGGAGGAATTTAATAGCGCAGATTATGTTTTTAATCACTTTAGCAAACGAACTGTTCTTGTGCTCGAGTGGAGTTGTCGGAGAAGCCACCCCCGGTGTTCCCAAGCTGCCTCTGAGTCACCGCTGTGATGGGGGCGAGGCATGGGAGCCAGAGCGCGTCCAGGGTGGCGCAACGGGGCTCGGAAGCTGCGTCTTCGTCCCGGGGAACCCTGTGCCCCGTCGTCTGCGGGGCAGTCAGATGATGGTCAGCAGCGTGTTCGAGAACACAGATGCTGGGGACAGCCGGACTGGACTTGAAGCCTGGCTCCACCACTGATTAGCTCCTCTGTGATCTCGCACGAGGTTCCTGTTATGGGGTGGATCGTGGCCTCCCAAAATGTATACGTTTGAGTCCCAACCCTCCGTCTCTCAGCACATGACCTTGTTTAGAAAAAGGGTGGATACAACTAACTGTAACTAGTTAGTATAATGTCACACTGGAATAGGGTGGTCCCATGATCCAGTAAGATTGGTGTCCTTATAAAAGGGGGAAATTTAGACACAGACACACACATGGGCAGGACGCCACGGGGAGACGAAGGCAGAGATCAGGGTGATGCTTCTACACGCTCAGGAATGCCAGAGATGGCCAGCCAAACGCCGGAGGGTAAGCGGGACCCTGGAACAGACCCTTCCCTTGGATCCTCGAAGGGAACACGGCCCTGCCGACACCTTGATTTCAGACTTCTGGCCTCCAGAGCTGCGAGAGAATATGTTTGTTTAGTTTTAAGCTGCCTGGTTTGCGGTCCTTTCTCATGGCAACTGTAGGATTCTAACAGAAGATCTTTACATCTCTGTGCCTCTGTTTCCTCGTTTGTAAAGGTAACAGTGGGACCTAGGTCTCAGAGTGTTGCTGAGAGGTTTAAATGCCACTTAGGCAAAGCAGTTTAAACAGTGCCTAGGACGCGGCAAGCTACCGTCACTGTACGCTGTTCCTTTTATTATTATTGAAAGCTCTCTGGGGGGATGTGTGGGCTTGAATGGGGATTTAAAAAGGAAATTTCCATGGATTGGGTACCTAATATCTACTGGGAGCTGTGTTAGGCCCCTTACCCACCTCATTTGATTTGATGCTCACATCAAGAAGGTATTTTAATCTCATTTTACTGAGAGGAAAGTTGAGGCTCCAAGAGGTGAAGTGACATCCTGCCCAATGTCGCGCGGTACGTATCACACGAAAGGCTGAAGTGTGGGCACCTGGCTCGGAAGGCAGTAGCCACACCGTCTTCCAGCTTAGTGTCTCCACGAGCATTAACGCCGAAAACACAGCTCGTGATCTGGGGGTGGGGACGACAGGAGTGACAATGAGGGACCAAACAGTACAAAGAGTGAGAAGTCACTGCAGCTGGATGGATCTGGTTGTGAACTCAGCACCGTCACTTCCTGGCTGTCTGACCATGGGCACGCCACTTCCCTTCTCCTTGAGCCTTCTTGTATCACCAGTGAAATGGGAACAATAATGCCTACCTTGAAAGAACACAGTGAAGGCAACATTAGCGATGTAGATGATGCTCTTGATACTCGATGGATGCTCAGTAAATACTCGTTATTATTATTATACCATCCTGACCAGGAAGGGTCACTTACATTGTGTCTACTGTATGCCAGATGCTTTACACACCTGGATGCAGGTGAGTCTCTACTTGATCATTTCATGGGCCATCTCTCTGGGCCTCGGTTTCCTCATCTATAGGATGAAGTTATTAATCATCATAATCCTTGGAGGGGGTTCCTTTGGATATTCCCACTGTGCTGATGAGTTCTGACGTCAAAGCCCTCGCTTGTGTGGAAATAGGAGGTAGATGGCCTCTGGGATGAATTTCTGTGCATTCACAATTTCTTTGCGTCTCCATATATTCTTGAGGTCCAGTCTTGTTTCAGTTTCCATGGCTGCATAACAAATCACCCCAGAACTCAGTGGCGTAAAACAACCATTTTGATGCTTGCAGACTCTGGGGGCCAGGAATTCAGACCAGGACACCAACGGGGGTGGCTTGTCTCTGCTCCACAATGCCTCTCTCAGTGGAAGACCCGGAGGCTGGGGCTGGAACCATCTGAAGCCCTGTTTGTTCTGTTGTCTAGTGGATGATGCTGACTCTCGGTTGCAGCCTCAGTTCTCTGTTAGGTCCCTCTCCATGTGGTCCCTCAGCATGGGCTGGGTTGAGCTTCCTCATAACAGGATGGGTGGGTTCCAAAAGTGAGTGCAGAGAGAGAGAGAGGTAGGGAAGAGGAAGAAGGAGGTGGGGAGAGGGAGGTGGAAGGTAGCTGCAGGAGGGAACTGTATCCTTTTAGAACCTCATCTTGGAAGTCCCATAGCATCACTTTCACCATTTTTATACACACACACACACATTCTTGAAAAATACAACCTGCCAAGTTCTTTCATGGCTCTTAAAATGTAAAAATATTTCATCAAAGGTGAAAAAAATAGTATTTGCAGAGCAACAGGTAGAAACCATGCACCTTTCCGCAATAGAACATTATCCTCCTAAGACCAAACCTCCCATGCGCTGTGATCACAGGGGCCCAAAAGGAGTTTAGAAGAGACAACCCGATCATATGACGGCTTCCCAAGACCCCTAGCAGAGGGAACACTGTGGATGCCAATCCCCTGGGTACTCTCAGCCCGGGAGAGTGAAGGACCCAGCAGCTCAGATCATGTTTGGAAGAGAACACTCTCCCAGCTGGACAGAAGGGAGGGCAGTAGCCCATGCCCCCTTGCTCAGTCCCTGCCCAAACCAACAGAGGGTTTGCCCAGGCCCAGGCTGGACAAGGAAGAGCATGGTTGGGTTCTCAGCCGTGCCCTCTGTCATTTTAGTGCTTTCCTATCATGAGGCAGCAAACTCTGAGCTGGACAGCAGCCTGGTGTGGTTGCCTCTGGGGCAGGTGGCAGATGGAGGAAGGACTCTGGAAAATTATCTAACATCACTCAAATCATGTTTCACTTGGGGAGGACTGCATGCTTTTTATCATTCATTTAAAAAAATCCACTGGGGGCCTACTACGTGCCAGGTCATGGGAATAGCATGGTGAACAAGGGGGTTTACGGAATCGCAGTCAGGTGATTAGAATCCGGTATATTGAGAGTTGTAATGGGGGAAGCTGAGGCACCTCGGAGTCCAGAGGAAGCCTCTAACTCAGTCTAGGGATCGGAGAAAGCGTCCTGGAAGAGGTGATGTCTGGGAGGAATCTTGGAGTTAGAGGAGGAGGTAGACAAGCAAAGAGGAGGTGGGGGTGGGAAGGGGAGTTTTAGGCGGAGGATGTCACAAGTTCAAGGTCCAGAGGCCCAGGTGTGGGGACAGAGGGAAGGTTTTGATCTCACCACCGCTGAGCACATAGCGCCTATCAGAGATGGCTATGCTGCCGGCTGGTGGCATCTCTGCACCTCCCCGGGGGCAGCAACGCCCCCTCCACGTAGAGGGCTGAGGGTTCTGAAGGTCCCCAGGTGGAGCTGGAGACAGTGGGAGACTCAGAAATGGGACGAGAAGGAAACGCCAGAGAGAAATGTGGCGGTGAGTTTGGGAAGGATGTGAGATGTTCATGCGGCAGCAGGCAAGAGCTGGAAGGGAGGGCGGAGAAGAGAGGATGGAGGAGCCGCAGCTGTGAGGAGGATGGGGAAGGACTCTCGGAGCAGAGGCTGGTCAGGGCAGAGAAGGAACAAGCACCCGGCAGGTGACTGACGAATGTGAGGAGGAGGGGGAGGATGTGTGTGTGTGCAAAGGTGTGTATGCACATGCACATGAATGCATCGCTTGTGTGCATGTGTGTGTGCATGTGTACATGAATGCACTGCATGTGCACGTGTCTGTGCATGTGCACATGAATGCGCTGCATGTGCATGTGTGTGCCTGTGCATATGAATGCACTCTGTGTGCATGCGCACATGAATGCATCATGTGTGTGCATGTGTATGTGCACATGCACATGAATGCACTGTGTGTGCATGTGTGTATGCATGTGTACATGAATGCACTGTGTGTGCAAGTGCACATGAACGAAACTGTGTGTGCATGTGCACATGAATGCACTGTGTGTGTGCATGTGTGTGCATGTGCACATGAATGCATCGTGTGTGTGCATGTGTGTGCATGTGCACATGAATGCACTGTGTGTGTGTACGTGTGTGTGTGTGCAGTGGGGGCTCACTAGGTGGGATGCAGGTGCTTGTGCAGGCGTGGAGAGACACACACAGGTTTCACATTGGTCATTTCAAATGCCCAGCAGGGCCCTTTGCCTTGGCGAGCTGTTGTTTTTGTAGCCAGGGAGATGACCCGGGTTCTCAACCCAAAGAGACCATGGGGAGATGCCTCAAGCAGAGGATAAAGAACAGTGCCGTGCTATTCTTGTGGCTAAAAACAGGCAACATTTATAAAGTACTTACTGTGTCCCAGGTGCTGTGTAAGTGATTCTCACGGATTACCCTGTTGACCCCTCTGCAGGCTTCCAGGTGGGCTGTGGATTGGCTGGAAAAGACCTTGTCCCATCCCAACCCCAACACGTGCTCTGTGAGAACTGACCTACATGCCGAAACCATGGGACCTGCCAGACCCGATTGAAGCTCTTTTCTTGCAGTCCTATAACCCTATTTTTTGTGCTGTCCTTTCAGATAGAACCTATGTAGGCTACTCCTTTGCTAGGCCAATTCTTACAGACACCTGAGCCTCTCCTGGTTCTCAGGCACCAGGAGAGCACCCTGGCAAAAGCATCCTACAACAGCATCCTTAGTTCTATGGCCACACCTGGGTCAGTGGCCAGGTGAGCCTGGACAGCTTTGCTTCTCTCCCCTCCAGTAATCCAGAAAGTCCACCCCCCTGCATCATCAGAATAGCCTTGTGAGAAGAGATAACCTGTTATCAAACCCATTTTACAGATGGGATACTGTCGGGCGCGGCGGCAACGCCATTCTAAGATGGCGCCCGTATCCGGTGGTCATTTTG
>VBSM01003230.1:793010-824253 GCA_008086735.1 Cheirogaleus medius | reverse complement strand
CAAAAAAAAAAAGAAAGAAAGAAAGAAAGAAAAATTAATTATCAGAGACAAAATATATCTCTGGGCTCCAAGTGGCTCACATACCACTTGTAACTTTTGACCTATTTCAACTTCTACAATTTGCAAAGGGAAATGTGATTTGCCCTTAGCCACAGAGTTCGTAGAATAGCTGGAGACACAAGGGTTTGAAAGCCACGTGTCTCTACTTCCAGCTCAAGGTTCTTTCTGCTCTGAGGCCTAACTAATTCTCGAGATTGTGTTACTGATGGACCAAGCCTTTATGTTACTCTTGGGAATGTAACAGTAATGGTAGAAATCTGCCCTGTGACAGCATGTTGGGGACATTCGAGGGTAAGAGGCGCCACTTGGCCCATGCCACATGTATGTTCATCTCTGATGCGTATGCTTATTTCCCAAGAAGGAAGAAGCGTCCAAATTGTTCACAGGAAGTGGCAACGCCCATCACTTCCTGTTTGTTTTCAGGCAGGGGCGGTGCCCTGGACTCACCGGCCTAGCCGCTCCCTCCTGCGCCCCTCCGTCCCCAGGTCGCGGCTTCCCTCCAGCACAGCCACTGACCTGGCAGCGAATGCAGAGTGAATGCCATCCTGCTATATTTTCTTGTGCCTTCTGCGGGAGGGAAGGAAGCACCACACGCTTTATTTGAATTCTATGACCTTTGCAAACACACGTCTGCTTCTTATTTTGTTCTGCCGCGGAGGAAAATGTGAAAGCCCACGTGATAGGGGAGAAACATGTGGGACCCCAGAAGTTTCCCTTGGCTCCGGCTGGGCGATGTATGCGTGAGGGGGCCATACGGTGTTTGCACATAGAGCGCTTGACCGGCGGTGCCGGTTTGTGCGACACACGGCTTTCGGGGAAACTCCATCTTCCCATCTCAAAAACGGGGACAATAATGATGGAAGAATGTAAGGATGAGGTCGGAACTGATGCAAGGGTAAAAGCAGGAAATGCAGCTCAAGGGCATAGCACAGTGGCCGGCGCATGATAAATGCTCAATAGTGAAGGATATTATCAGGGATCAGCGGCGGGGCAAATAGCATGGAGTGCACAGTGGCAAAGTGTGGCCCGTGGGCCAAAGGAAGTGACTGAAGTTCCGCTGGGACATAGTCACGCCCGTTCATTTCCGTGTCATCTGCGGCTGCTTTTGTGTTGTAGCCACAGGGCTGAGTGGATGCTGCAGAACTAGTATGGATCTCGAGGCTGGAGACATTCACTGTCTGGGTAAAGCTTAATGGCTTCTGTCCCGACGTTTGTGGGGCAGGTTGCTTTGCTTTTCTGAGCCTCAGTTTTCCCATCTCTAAATTGGGAATAATAATTGACCCTTCTTATAGGGATAATGAGACAGCCTGGTATACTGTAGGGACTTAAATGTTAGTTCCCTTTCTCCCCCAGCCCCAGTGCCCACAGTCTCTTGGGCTCAGACGGAGCCCCTCTGAGGTCTGGGTCTCTCCCTAGGGTTCTGCAGTGGGATGGGCCAAGACCAGGTTTCTAGATGACAGTACAAGAGCTGCCACTTGCAGAGTGGGGGTCAGAAGCCGGCCCCCTTCTAAAGCCTCCATGCACATGAGCACAGTCAGCTCTCACTACCATCCCAGGCAACGGGAGTGTCACCATTCCTACCCTGCAGATAAGGACACCGAGCTTTGGAGAGGTTAAGGTAGACGGTGGCAAAGCTGGGATTTGAACCTGGGCCTCTCTACCTCCAGAGGCCACACTCTTTGAAAGGCCTCCGCTATCCAGGAAGGACAAGGAAGGAGGCTGCGGAAAGTTTTGAAGCCAGAATGGGGAATTCGATCTAGTATGTCAGAGTGGGAAGGGAGCTTGCAGATCACAAATGGGTCCACTCCTCCCATTGACAGATGTGGAGACTGAGGTCTCAAAGGGCAAGGGGGAGTTAGAGGCAGTGCAAGAATTGCTCCCTGGCCCCCAGCTCCTATGTCAGTGCCCACCCCACCCCCTGAGCAGGGCCTGAGTTGCCCTGCTCAACTCAAGGCTGTGCCTGTCACCAGCCCACCCCTCTCCAGCTCTCTGCTCCAGGCAGCTTGGGTTCCTCTTGGCTCCTTGCCAATGCCCTGTCACCCCTCAGCGGCACGCTTCGGACGGGGGGGCCTTGCTCTCCCTCACTTCATTCTTTAAGATCCTTCCTATGATCACAGCCTCAGGGAAGCCTTTCTGTCCCCAAGCCTGGCTTGGACCCCTCCTCCAGGCTGCTGAAGCCCCTGCTACTCCCCTCACTATGTTGTATGGTGATCTGTCTCCCCTGTGAGGATGGGAGCTCAGCTGCTGTTTGTTGAATGAATAAGTGACTGAGTGCATGAAAGCATCATGCTCGGGAGCCCTCGCAGGGGGGAAGGTGGGGCCTGTGGAAAGCAAACAAGCGTTCTCGAGCTGAGGAACGGTTCCCTGGTTGCTTTCCACCCCTGCAGCTTCTTCTACGTGCCTCCCTCCTCCCTCCACGGAAGGAGCATTAGAAAGAGAGTCGGAAGATGGTTTCAGCTGTCAGCCCTGCCTCCAACACTTGTGAACCCTTGCACTGTGCCCTGCCTCTCTGGGGGTCAGGATTTCTTCACTGATGAACCCAAGTGAGGAACAATCTGCCAACCTCCAACTGGCTGAAGTCCTCTTAGCAGAGGGTTGCGAGACTTAGCTACTTGCTTCCTCCTTCAATGTCCCTAGGAGCTTTCCTGAAGAATGACCAAGGAGTCTCGAGCCCTCCTCTCTTATTCTCTGATCGGAGCCTGTCTGAGCAATCAGAGATATTTCTCTGAAGATGTTTTCCTGTAATTTACCGAGTCTGTATGTGAGAGGTAAACATGACACTGCATGGCTGAAGATCAGGACCAAGTTGACACGTTAAACACGCTGATGCTGAGGATGGGTTAATCGCTCAGCCATCCAGCAGCTCTAATGACATCCAACGGAAGGCCGAGGGCTGTGGCTGGGACTGAGCAGACCAGGAACAAAAGGTTACATGGTGCATCTTCACCCTTTATTGATGGTGTGATCTTTGGCAACTTGTTTATTTACTCTCTTTGTGACTCAGTTTCCTTCTCTGTCAAGTAGAGATGATATTGATAGTGTTGTCATGAAGAGTAAATGAGTTACTATTTGTGAAACTCCCAGAACACTCCCTAGAATACAGCATGCTCCCTAGAAGTATTTTTAAATGAATACGATAAGTTTTCTAATGAGGGTAATAATCGTTTGCTTATGTGTAAGACTTAGAACGTAAGAGCCGAGACAGTGGGAGTTCTGTCTGTTTTGTTCACTGTTGGGTCTCCTCTCCTTAGGGTAATTCTTGCACTTAGTAGGCCTGCAAATACATGTTAGGTTGAACAAATAAATGTAGCCATCGTGCTGATAAAGGACTATATATAGCTCTATTTAAAAAAGTTTACAGAGGTTTTTCATGCAAACATGTTGAACATGCAACTTAAGTCTTAAAAGAGGATGTATTATTAAATAGGAAAAATGATGGCATTTGCGAGTAATAAAAGAAGCAAGGACATTTATAGTGCTTACTAAGCTCTAAGTACTTTACACAAATGGACCCAGTTAACTCCTCACAACAATCTGTGATTACCTCCATTTTACAGATGATGCAACTGAATCACAGAGAGGTTGAGTAACTTGCCCAAGGTCACACAGCAGGGATGTTAATGGAGCCAGGATTTGGACTCCAGCAATCTGACTTCAGAGGCCTTGCTTTTTACTGCTATGCTATACTGTCTCCTTCAAGGGAGGGTTGAGAAAATTGTGGCTACAAACAAACAAAAAACCATAAAAAAACAACTAAATGAACAAAGACTGTCATCCCCCCCTCCCCAACATACAAAAATCTAAAGAGAAACATTAAAAAAATACAAAGCCCCTTTTGTTTTGGGGAAATGTAATCTCAGAAGACTGGAGAAGTCTCCTCCCCTGTCCGGGCCTCAGTTTCCTGGTCTGGAATATGGGGAGATGTCCTCTGCTGCCTTTTCCCACTGGGAGTCCTGAGTTTTTGTGTAAGACTCTCAGCTGTCGGCTGCAGAGCCAGGAGCCTGGAGCTACCGTGCAATTCAGGTCTCATGGGCTGAAAAGCACCGGCTCATTTCTAGCAAAATCTGCCTCCCCATAGGCTTTCAATGCTCAGAGCAAAACGGAAACCAGAAAAACCGAACGCTTTTATCAAAGGAACAACCCTGGGAGACGCTGGGAGGCTGAGAAGGCAAATCAAAGGCAAACTTTGAGGAAACACTTTGTGAAGCGAAAGAAAAAATTCCATCATGTTTGCAACAGTGTGATCGACCCGGTAGAAGGTAATTTACTTGGAATAGAGCAAGGCCGTGTCTGCTCATGTCTCCGCGCCCAGACAGCAAACCCAGAAGGCAAGTCGGACAAATACCCTGCAATCTGTCAGATAATTGGCACGAAGATGTTGTTTTTCCCTCACCTCGTGAATTATTTGGGTGCTGTAAGAAAGATCCCACATCCTCAAATTTTATGTGGAAACACAACCATGGAGGGAGGTTTATTCCTTATTATTTCCATTTATCCTTATCGATCTATACATCAGATACTATCTGAGTACATAGTAGATATATTATATCCTATCTATAATCTCTATCACCCGAGTATGTATTTGATATATATTAGATTTCATCATACCTATCATCTATCTTTCTAATATATATTCGATATATATTAGATTCTTTCTATATATCATTATCTGTCTATTATATTATCTATCTAGGGAATCTAATATGTATATATAAAGTAAAATAAGATAATCCAATATGTACCAGAGAGAGAGGAAATCTAATATGTATCAAGCACTGTGCTAGGCTCTGAGGATTTAGAGGTGTAAAAATGAGGTCCTCAACCCCAGGGCTGTGGACCAGTACTGGTCCATGGCTGTTAGGGACCAGGTCACAGAGCTCCGCCACCCCCTCTGCCCTCTCCGCCATCCGTGGTGGAAAATTTGTCTTCCATGAAACCAGTTCCTGGTGCCAAAAAGGTTGGGGACCGCTGGTGTCAAAGACAGACATGATAAGACAAAAGTGACCTGGCCTCACAGAACCTATTGTCTAGGAAATGACAACCTGTCTGATAAATGCTGGGCTGGGGAAGCATGGGGGAGCGGGGAGCTGTAGGGTCAAGGGAAGACCCCAAATCAGCCTGAAGGGTCGGGAGAATGGGGGTGGTTAGGGAAGGATCATTGGAGAAAGCCACTGTCATTCAAACCACGGCAGAATAAAATTTGACATCAGCATCTACATTTTTTTTTCTGTCTCTCTTAAAGTGATAATGAGCGTGCCACTTCCCCTGAGGGAATCTCACTGTTCTGGCGTTCCGCAGGACCCTTTTGGAAAAAAATGCGGAAAAATAATTGTCATTAAAACACCTTACATGTGCAGATGCCTTTACATTTTACCAGCACATTCATAATGCCCCGTTGGGTTCTCACAAAAGGTCTGAGAAGGTGATACGGCAGTTCCTCCCTCCTTCCCTTCCTTCCCGCAGCAATTTTTTTGAATGCCTACCTGTAAAAGCACTCGACATCTATAACACGTGGGGAAACTGAGTTCCAGAGAGAAGCAGCAGTGTGTCTAAGGACAGCAGCGCTGTCGCTCAGGGGAAATCCGAGACGCAGCAGGCACGGCCAGCGGCTCCACTGCGGTGACGTTCCCACGGTGACCTCCCCTATGGCGCCATTCCTGACTCTGTCCCCTGTAGAACTAACCACCGACTCCTGTGTATTTTCATCTTGTGCTCCTGTCAAGGATCATAAACTAAAGTCCTCCAGAGGTTACGGAAAGCAGTGTAAACGAGGCCAGCAGACCAGGGGCAGGGCAATAGGGAGTGGTGGAGACTGCGGCAAAGTGAAGACTGGAGCCCTCTAGAGGGGGTGGCCACTACTCAACTCCAGCTGGTGGCTGCCTTGCGGGAATCCAGACTCGGTATTGCCAGATTGTCTGATTTTTTTGTGTGTGTGAGGAGCTTTAAACATAGATTCTTATGTGACGCTTCCTGATGATTTTTGGCCGTAAGTTTCAATTTTTATGAGAACCCCAAAATATGCTGATGGGTTGAATGTGACTCAGAGGGCGCCGGTTAGAAGTCGCCCCAATGCATAAGATTCCATCACAGCATTTGGCGCCCCTTATTATATTTACTTATTTGCATATCTATTCCCTCCCCCACGACTGGACTGTAACCCTCTTGAGGGGAGGAATTGTGGTGTACTCACCTTTGCACATCCCAGCGCCCGTTACAGGGCTGGCACGTCAAAGGGGCACAGCAAATGTTTATTTATTTATTTTTGAGACAGAGTCTTGCTCTGTTGCCCGGACTAGAGTGCCGTGGCATCAGCCTAGCTTGCAGCAACCTCAAACTCCTGGGCTCAAGCGATCCTCCTGCCTCAGCCTCCTGAGTAGCTGGGACTACAGGCATGTACCACCGTGCCCGGCTAATTTTTTTTCTATATATTTTAGTTGGCCAATTAATTTATTTCTATTTTTAGTAGAGACAGGCTCTCACTCTTGCTCAGGCTGGTCTCTAACTCCTGACCTTGAGCAATCTGCCCACCTTGTCCTCCCAGAGTGCTAGGATTACAGGAGTGAGCCACCGCGCCTGGCCATAGCAAATGTGTATTGAATGAATGCTTACATTCCCTCCCTCTACAGCAGCTGAAAAATAAATATATGATCGCTTTTAATTAAAAAGTAACAGGATGAAATATGCATGAGAATTCTATTCTTTGACAGGAAGGCGGCACGTTAAAGAGAAAGATTTTCAAATTATGTTTGCCAGCGATGCTCCCAAAAGACTAAAAAAGTTTTCTGGGCATGCATTCTCGGCTGGCGAAATCCCCTTCTCAGCTGTGTTGAGACTAATGCTCGCTATGTTTAGCTAGTTCTCCAAGAATAAGAACACTGCTCGTTAAAATAGGTTACCACCCTTGTCGGCTGCGGAGATTTACAGCCGAGGAATCCGAACACCTCTCGGCTGACCTCACCGTCATCACCTGGACTGTTACTCTCCGGGAATGTCTTTTCTCATAACAACAATGAAATAATACTAATTAGATACTGTCTTCAACAAGAGAAGTGGTGTAGCAGCCTGCAGGTTTAACCCTGGGCTTCAGAATCAGAGAGATTTGAATTAGCATCCCTGCTTTGGCACAACTGCCAAGGTTACCCTGAGCCGGGGAATGAACGTTTCTGAATCTCAGTTTTCTTTTCTGAAAAATGTGGATAATATTGATAATGCCTACCTCGTTTTGTGACTGAGGGTTGTAAATAGCATATGGGAAAGTCTTGGCATAGAATACATACTGAATAAACCACCACCGCCATCACCTAAGAAGATGGTTTCCAAACTTCCTTTTAACAGCAAGACCCCTTTCCAAAGTAAATCGTATCTGGATCTCTGATATGAGCAATAGAGCAAATAAGAGATGCTCAGGTTTGAGTGGAGGTGACGATCCAAATCTGCCCTCGTTCTGGGCTTGGAGGAAATTCTTCAAACCCCTGGAATTCTAAAGAGCATAGTCTAGAAGCCAAGAGTATATCATAACTATTAGGTCATTAAATATGAAATGTCCAATTTCAAATCAAGAGCTTATTATATCTCAAACAAGAAGCAGTACAATTAATCAAAGTATATGCCTAAACTATCGACACAGTTTTGCCATCTTAACGGTGGCTTGTTTACGGCAGCAGCAAAGAAACTTGGAGAGCGAGTGGCAATGAAATCATGAAAGGTGTTTTTCACAGCTTGTTGAGAATTGAATATTTTTCCTTGCAAGAAGTGGTCCAAAGGCTGGAACAAGTGGTAGTCAGTTGGTGCAAGGTCTGGTGAATATAGTGCATGACAGAGAATTTCCAAGTCCATATTCTGTAGTTTGAGCAGCGTTGCTCGTGTGACATGTGGTTGAGCATCGTCTTGCAAGAGAGTCGGCCTGTCTCTATTGACCATTCTCAGCTGCTTAATCATAAACATCCTCATAATTTAATCCAATTGGTTGCAGTAGACATCTGCTGTAATCGACTGACCAGGTTTCACGAAGCTGTAGAGGAGAATACCAGCGCTGGACCACCAAACAAACACCATTAGCTTTTTGTGATGGATATTCAGTTTTTGACTGTGTTTTGGTACTTCGTCTTTATCCAACCATTTTGCTGAATGCTTGTGATTGTCAAAGAGAATCCATTTTTCATCACATGTAACAATACGCTGTAGAAATGGTTCACTTTTATGTCGTGACGATTTCTCTTCTGATGCTCATTTAATTTATGAGAAACCCACCTATCCAGCTTCCTTTACCTTGCCACTTTGTTACAAATGGTCCAATATTATTGGAATAGTAACGTCAAACCTTGCTGCTAATTCACACGTAGGTCGAGATGGATTCACTTCCATTACAGCTTCCAGTTCATCATTATACACCTTGGTCTCAGGTCACCCACATGCCTCACTTTCAAAATTAAAAATCACCGGAATGGAACTTCTCAAACCATCAAAGTACTGTGCGTTCATCGGCGACATCCTTCCCAAACATGTCGATGATAATTCGAGTTCCACAATGGAACTCATATTCAAAAAATGCCACGAATTTTTTGACTTACCCATGGTTTCACAAAAATTGCTCACAAAATAAAAAACAAAATTGAAAGATAATCACAAGCCAAAACGTGAATTTAAAAGATTGAGTATGTACCTTCACAATAAAACAAAACAAAACAAAAAAACCAGGAAGTGTCAAAGTGAAATGTCAGAGATATCAACTGTCAAACCTAAGTTTAAGGAAATCGGACATTTCATACTTAATAGCCTAATATCTCTTTCCAAGAGGCGAAGACTGAGTTCCAGGTGGGGGGTGTGACTGACCTCAAGACACACAGTGGGTTTTCAAAGGAACTGGGACTGAGACCCAGGAAACCGGGCTCCTAGGCTGGCGATGCTAGGAGAGCAACAGAGAGAGATTCCAGCGGCTCTGGTTTACACCCTGCTGCTTGGGTGTCAGTGGGTGAGTCGCCAACGCTCTGTGAAACTCAGTTTCCCCTTCTGTAAAACGGAGAAAACGATCCATTTTCAGAAACCATTATGAGAAACAGGTAAATCAACATTCATAAAAGCACCAGGCAGGATCCTTGGCACATAGTTGACATTGTATCAAAAATTAATAATAGAAATAATTGTAACCATAGTAGCAGTGCCTTGAGCCCGTATAGAAATTGCATTGCCTCAAGGGCTGTAACTGATGTTTTATTCTCACAATCATCAATGAGGTGGGTTTGTTCTTCCCATGGTATAGCTGGGGGGGGGGGGAAGGAGCTCCGGGAGATGTAGTCGTTTGCTCAAGGTCACGTGGGAAATAGAGTGGTGGAGGCAGGATTTGGGTTTATCTTTTGGCAAGGGTCTACTGACACCCTACCCTATTGCCTTAGAGCAACACTCCCATCTAGCTGGAGTGATATGCTTTCCACAAAAACGTCCTGCATCACAGATGGCTGATCCATGGCATACGTACCATTGCTCTCCATTTCCGTGTTCACAGCAGACATTGCTAATCAATCCCTACAGTCTTTGCCACTGAGCCTCAAGGCCCTTTCTTGCTCAGGGCTCCGGGTAGCCATTTATAACAGATTGGGGTTGGGCTCAGGAGCAGCAATTCACCGCCCACATCCCACCCTCACCTCTACCCCGAGTCTCCTTCTCTGGGCCGTCATGAGCCCAGAATCTAGCGGCTGCTATGCCTTACTCAACACACAGGGCTCCAAGTCTATTGGGTCACTGGGACATCTTCCCTGTCCTCTGGCTCTCTGCCTGAGAAAAAGAACAGCTATTACAGAAAAAGCTATTTGTGCTTAAAAATAATCCTTTATCTAAAAGCTGAATCACATAATTAGGAGCCCTTCCAAATAAGATTTACCACTCCCACCTGTATTGGTGGCTGCTCTCCACACCCTCCCCACCTCCCAGCTGAATTTAGCTTCCTGCCCTCTGCCTGTGTCCGGCAATTTTCTTGTACCTGAATTAAAAGCTGATGAGAGTCTGCTTGTCTCAAATTGGCCCTGTTGCGATTTATGCCTCTGCAGGGCAAGGGGAGGAACTCAAGGGCATTTGGGTGAGAGGAAAAGAGAATCACTCACGACTCCTGGAGTATGTGGCACTTTGTTTCAAAGACACACGGGGTTGGGCGAATGAAGAGAACCGTCTCAGCCACCCACTTTTAGTTTTGTGGTTGTCGCCGCCTACTTCCTCTTTCTCTGACAATCACGGTTTTTCTTTGTTTCTGTTCTCTGGTTTGATGGGAAAAAATATAATACACCGATGCAGAACAAATTGTAGCAGTCACGTTTCGATCAAAATGTATGAAGCTCGCTTCACAATTACGGAGCCGTCACATAGCTGACAGCTCCATCTCGTTTCTAAAAGTTACGAACACCTACCACCGTGTCCCCTCAAGGTGTCTAGGTGTATAAGTGTGTGTGTGTGTGTTTGAGAGAGAGATGGGGGAGGCAGGTAGATGCCCATTGTCATAATCACTCCTTTGCAATCAACCTTGGTATTCTCATTCTTCTTCCTCCTTCACACTCACCCAGAGAGACCTCAACCCAGACTAAATCAAGGTGCTGGCCTTATCCGCACCTGTGGACACACAAATCCACATGGCTGGAGAAAAAAATCCTGCCCAGGTCAACTGGTCTCACTTCATATTTATGCTCACTGCCCTCACGATCCTGTTGCAAGCCCACGATCCCAGCTGTGAGATGATTTTCGTAACTCTCTCCTCAACCCTTCAACTCTTGCTCCTCAGTATTGCTTAATCGCCTTTTCCCCTTTCCCTGGAGAAAACCGGAAGAGACCTCCCCTGCCCCCCTCACCCTGCCGACCTTCCCCAGGTGAGCCCGTGCACCTGCCCCCTCCCTGCTCCTGCGATGCTCATCCGTGCTTCCAGAACCTTCGCTGGATTGCTGGGTTCCTCTGCTCACACCTAGTCAAGCCACGTCACTCCAGTCATTGGCCACGTTCTCTCCCGAATCATGCGTGCTTCTCTTGCTCCTGGGTCATTCCCACCAGCGAGCAAACTTGCTGCGACAACTCCATTTTTAACAAAACCAAACAAAAGTAACAAGGAAACTCCCCTCGACCCCACATCCCACTCTAGCCACCATCTGTTTCCTTTAGAAAAAAAATTACTCTGGAGTGTTTTCCAGATTTCTCTAATTCCCTCTTGAGTCCACTCCAATCAGGCTGCACAGAGACCACTGCTGGCAAGATCCCAAGCATCTTCATCTTGCCACATCCAACGGGCCATCGTTAGGTTCGTTCGTCTGACTTGAATCATCAGTAGTTTTCGTTACAATCAATTGCTCCCTTTGTCTAGAAATGGTTTCTTCACTTGGCTTCCAGGGCAAGCTTGCTGCTAGTCTCTGTCCTCCCCACCTGGCTGCTCCTTCCCCGGCCCCTCCTCGCAGGCTGTCCCCTACTGGGACTCTTCCTGCATTCCTCTCAGTCTCCAAGCATTAACCGTAAGATCTGTTCTGAAAACTTCCACATCAAACGTGTATCTGCAGCCTCAGTTTCTCCCCTGAGCTCCAAACGCGTGCAGTCCTGCTTGGCATCCTCCACCTGGGTGTCTAATAGGCATCGGACCTAAGGCATCCACACCCTCCTTGCACCTGTACCTCTAACATCTCATAAATGGCGACTCTGCCCTTCTAGCTGCTGCGAGTCGATTTAACTGCTCCCTTTTCCTCACTCATAGATAATCTGTTGGGAAATCCCTACCTCTCAAATAAGCAAGACTGACGCCTTCCTAAAGCCTCCATTGCTGTTATTCTGGTCCAAGCTACCATCACGCCTAACCTGGATAACCTGGGAACCTGCCTGTATTCTCTCTTGCCTCCCTCACCGTTCCCACTGTTCCTTCTCCACACGGCAGCCAGGAGGACCCTTCTTTTTTAAAATTTGTGCAAATATACAGGGTACATGTGAAATCTTGTTACATGTATATAGTGGGTAGTGATCAAGTCTGGGTATTTAGGGTACCTATCACCCAAGTACGACACATTTTTGTTATCTATGGACATCCTACTCTGCTAACAAACACTGGATTTATTCCTTCTATCTAACTAGGTCTTATATTTGTATCCTTTAACCCACTTCCTTTCATCCTCCCTTTCCCCTCCTGCTCACCTTCTCAGTCTCTGTTATCTGTCTTTCCAATCTCTGCCTCCATGCGATCAAACTGGTTTTTTTTTTTTTTTTTTTTTTTTTTTTTTTTTTTTTTTTTTTTTTTTAGCTCCCATATAAGTAAGAACATGCCATATTTGTCTTTTTGTACCTGGCTTATTTCACTTGAGATAATGACCTCCAGTTCCATCCATGTTCCTGCAAATGACATGTTTTTATTCTTGTTATGGCCAAATTGCATTTCATAGCGTAATATATCACATTTTCTGTATCCATTTTCATCTGTTGATGGACACATAGGTTGATTCCGTATCTTCGCTATAGTGCATAGTGCAGGTATCACTTTGATACATTGATGTCTTTTTCTCTGGGTGTATACCCAGTTGTGGGGGATTGGATGGTAATTCTACTTTTGTTTTCTTCAGAAATCTCCCTAATGTTTTCTATAGTGACTGTACTAGTTGACAGTCCCACCAGTAGAGTACCAAGCTCGTGACCAAGTCCCAGTGGCAGCTTGCACCCTGCTTGCATTCCAGTCTAAGTCCCAGCGGCACTTGCTTCCTGGCACCAGCAGCCGCCACCTACACCTGCTGGCTTCTCAGCCCCGGCTGCAGGAGCACTCTCAGCTTGTGCCCCCATCCCAGCAGTGACAGCCGGAGTTTCCCTAAGGCCTCTGTCCTGGCACCACTGGGCTGCAGGACAGCGTGGAGTCTGCCAACGGCAAGGCTTGAAAATGCAGCTGCTTAGGTCTCAGAAAGGTTTGGGACCATGCACAAGCTCCCTCCCTGGAGCAGTTCTGTCCCCTGCTCTCCTGACAGCTCCGTATGTTAGTTTCAGGGATTGGGAGGGTCCAGTGGCTCTCTCATGATCTGGATTGTGTGACTCCACAGTGGGGATGTCGGTCGCTGGAAGTCTCTCCCTCACCCCTTCTCCAGATTGGAAAGTCACTCCTGGCTCCCAGCTGATCTCAGCCAAACGGGCCGCCTCTCTTCCTTCTCCTTCCCTGCTTTTGGTGTTTCCTGTCACTTCTCTGTTGAATTCCAGTGTTCTCTCTTGGATAATGTATCTGAAATGTGACTGTCTATGCATTACTTTTGTTCTTCTAGGTGGAGGAGGTGGGCACACAGTGCTTCTAGTCGGCCACCTTGAAGCTTTCCCCAGGATCCTTCTAAAATGAGATATTTCGTGTCACTTCTCCACTCAGAGTTCTCCAGTGGTCTCCCATCTCACGTGGTGTCAAGCCAAAATTGTTACAATGAGCTACAAGGACCCTACATGATCTGGTCTCTGCTACCTCCCTCTTCCTTGCTCATTCCACCCAGCACATGGCCTCCTTACAACGCATTGGACACACCAGACACAATCCCACCTCAGGCCCTTTGCACTTGCACCTGCTGCTTTGTAGAACGTTCTTCCCCTGGACATTTGCATGAATTACTCTCACTTCCCGTGGTCTGTTCTCATATCTCACCTTATCAGAGAGAACTTCTCCAACTACACCATATAAAATACCTCACCCTCCTCCGATGCACACACAAATACACCCTGCCATGAGAGGCAACAGTCAATGGAAAATATCCAAGCTCCCCTGCTCCCTTGGTGGGAGAACATAAAATGTGTTTTTCAAAGTCTCTGAAAGGGTCCCCAGCAGAAATGAATCCCAGGCTCCCAGGAAAACCTATTCATTATCACATCCTTCATTGAGTTTATTCCCTTTCTTTTCTCAATTTCACATTCCCTCTAATGGTGATTTCTTGGATTACCTCCTAAATTAATAACCTCCACTTGAACCTTCCACTCAGGGTCTTCTTCTAGGGGAAACTATGCTAAATCCTACTGTTTTATCGATTGCACTTATAGGGCATGTTGTATATTCGTCCATCTATTTTCTTCATTTTCTGTCTCTTCCCACTAGAATATAAGCTCCAGGAAGGAGTGCACCGTGCTCTCCTCTCAGGATGGCTGATGGGCACTTAGAAAATATTTGCTCAGTGGAGGGGTTTATTCATTCATTTGACAAGTAGTTATTGAATATCTGGGCACTCTTTAGTTGCTGAGGATACAGTGGTGACCAAAATGGGTGAGGTTTCTACTCATAAAGTGCTCATATTCTGAATGGATGGATGGATGGATGGATAAATGGATGGATAGGTGGATAGATGAATGGATGGATGAATGGGTGAATGAATGGGTGGATAGATGAATAGATGAATGAGTGGCTGGATGGAAAGATGGATGGATGAATGGGTGAATGAATGGATGGATAGGTGAACAGATGAATGAGTGGATGGATGGAAGGATGGATGGATGAATGGGTGGCTGGGGAAGATGGGGGTGGGGGGCAAACAGGACCCACTAAAACCTTACGATACCCAATACTTGGGTGCTAAGGGGACATATCTATCCCAGGAATTTTTATAAACAGCCCATCACGATCTGTCCTTGCTTCTTCTGCTTTAGTGCCTCTACCTCTTAGCCATGTTCTTGCCAAATAAAATTTTCCCCAGAAATCCCTGTGTCTTTTCTCACTTCTGGACCTGCGTACTGTGCCCACTCACTGCCCTTTCTGACTCAATTTCACACTCTCTGATGTCTTCTCTTCCTACTCTGGTTCCGATGACATCCTTCTGGTCTAGGATTTTAAAGGCAATTCTGCCCAAACTCTACATGCATGGTAGTCATCTTTCCTCATTCGCTCTTTTGAGTGTAGTGTGAGCTGGGTGCATGTTCCTAAGAAGCTATTCTTTCTTGCTAATGGAAGAGGGAGGCAAGGTGAAGAAGGGTCTAGCTTGGGCAGGGACTTCATCTCTCTGGGACTCAGTTTATCCATTTGTCAAATAGGGAATGAAAGAGTCTCCCACTCCCAGAATTATAGAAGTTATTAGTATAAAAGAGATCCATTTTTATTCAAATCCAGGCTCTGTCTCTCACTCATTGTGTGACCTTGGGCAAGTGTCTTCACCTTTCTGTGCCTCTGTTTGTAGAGCCATAACATGGTGATAACTGTGAGTACTTTGTAAGGTTCTCTGACGATTACAGGAAACTGTGCATATAAAATGCTTGGCCCAGAATGTGGTACACAGCAAATGATTAATAAATTGATACCATCATTATTTTGCATATAGCTTTGAGCTCACAAGCTAGGGTGGAATAACAGCCACCAGGCGTGCTGGGCAAACCCCTGGAACATCGGGCTGCTCCAGGGAAACGTGATGTCATGGGTGATAACATCTCACCTACGGATGTTGCATTTCTGGAGCTTCGGATCTTTTGTTCTTCCCTGGGCATTTTGCTTCTCAACTAGCACTTGAGAAGCAAGCCAAGCTTCTTCAATTCCGAGGAAGGCCACTGCAGGAAAGCCTAGGATAAAATATGAAAGTCTTCCTCTTCACGCTTATCCGGCTAGCGATCTTAAAGAGGGCAACACACCACCCTTTTATCTTCATCTGCAGATAAATGTAAAACACGCTGCTTGGGGGATGATGGATGGAGTGTGCAGCTGAACAGATCAGCCCCTCTCTAGAAGGTTGAGCTCCTTTTGTGAAGGCAGATACATCATCCAGAGGCCTGCAGAAAAAAAGGTAGATTTCAGCCAGGAGGAGGAGGAGAAAGGTGTTAGTCTTTTCCATAATTAATCCCATTTAATCTTTAAAGAATTTTATTGTGAAATATATCATACCTAAAGAAGAGTGAACACCTAGATACACAGTTAAAGAATAATAATGGTATGAAATATCTGTGTGCTGCCCATTTGGCTTATGAAATAGAACATTATTAATAATTTAGAAGCTCCTAAAGCCACTATCCTTAATGTTGTGTCAGTCATTTCCTTGCTTTTCTTTATAGGTTTACCAACATGTACATGTTCCTAAATAATGAAAATAATGATGGTAAGAATAATAAAAATGGACAAAAGTAATAACAGGGGCCAATGTTTCCATAGTGTTACTCTGTGCCAAGCACTCTTCTAAGTATTTTACATATATTAATTCTTTTAACCCTCACATCCCTTTCAGGGAGGGACCATTGCTGTCTTCAACATTCTATAGGTGAAGAAACTGAGGCACAGAGAGGTTGGGTAACTCACTAGGGTCACTCAGCTAGGAGGAGAGGGTGCCCACTCGTGAACCCACCATTGGCTCCAGAGTGCATAATGACCAGCCTGTCTCTCAAAGTAGCATTTAGTTCTGCTTGTTCTTGAACTTTCTATACATGGACACATATGCTATGGATTTTTATGGGATTTATCTCTTTGGACCAACATTAAGTTCCTGAGAATTATCTACATTAATACATGTAGCTGTGGTTTATTCATTTTTACAGCTGTGTAGTATTCCATTACATCCATTCTTCTCTTGTTGGAAACGTGTGTTGGTTCTGGTTTCTCCTTTATTTTCTATAGAGATCCCACAAAGTAGAATATGATCCTCTTGGTTTTACAGATGAGGAAACTGAGGCTCAGAGATGGGAAGAGTTGTTCCCAGATGACAGCCAGCACATGCAGAGAAAGGAAACCTAGAACCATCTGACCTTCAAGCTCCAGGCCTTTCTGCTGTTCTGTTCTGAGACCTCAGCTACTGAGAACAGCCTTTTAAGCTGGAATCTATGGTGCTGTCTTTAGTCTTTTTCCTAGAGAAATGGCTCTAAAGGCTCCCTTCTCTTCCTTCTGGGAGAAATCACTTTCATCTTTTCGTACACACAATGTAAATGGCGAGCACTGAGTAAGATTTTGCGGCTAGAGAGATGAATAAGGCACACCTGGCCTTGGAACAGCTCTGAGTGTAGGGAGAGGAGACAGACATTCCTACCAACAGTTAAAATATTCCTTAGGTTTTATAGCAGCGAGAACTGCAGAGGGATCTAGAAGCACAAAGGAGAAAGTGAAATCATGGAAGCCTTCCCGAGGAGGAAACATTTAAGATGGGACTTGAAGGCCGAAGAGGTGTTATCCTGTTAGACAAGGGAGGACATTCCCCATGGGGGGACAGTGCAGGGCGAGACATTTAAGTAGGAAAGTCGTGGCATGTCCAGAGAGTGGGCAGTAGCTTGGGTTGGCTTGAATGTCAGCTGAGGGAGACAAGGAAGCACCGAGAGAGGAAAGTATGATGGTGAGTGGTCCTGGATGCCAAGCTAAGGTGTTTGGACATGGTCAGATGGGGGTGGTTGTCATGAGGATGACAGGACAGGACTGCTACTTCAGGACGATGTCTGTGCCCAATACGGAGGTTAGTCTTGAGGGATAGTCACGGAGCTTCCCTTTTGAGAGAACAGAAGCCTGGGACCCCACTCTGGGCAGAGCTGAGGACCCAGAAGGGAATCCAAAGTCTGTGTTCATAACCTGTTCTTTTCTTCCCAATAATAACTACACGCTGTGTGTTTCGCACATACTCCATTAACCGTGGGAGTCAGAGAAAATGATTTAATCTCTCTGCACCGTAGGTTCCTTATCTATAAAATGAGCATAATAATATTTCCTGGTAATATAAGGGGATTTTGTGACAATTAAGTGAATTCATCCTTGTAAAGCAGTTAGAATTGTGCCAGGCACCACAACCCTCAATATTATCGAAAGTTTCATGCCATCACTGAAATCATCATCATCATCATCATCATCATCCCATTTTCGGGGCACACAACCAGGCTTTGAAATACATTTAATGATATTGAATCTTTTGCCTATCTCCATGGAGTGGGTAGCACAGGCATTTTTCTCCGTAGACATATTAGAGCCCTGAGAGGTTGAGAGTCGCCCAGTGTAACCAGAATCAATGCTAGGCTTGCAATTGCAATCCACATCTTCTTATATGTTTTCAGCCACGAGTCCTTAAACCCACTCTCGGGCCAGGACATTGCCCTGTGCCCTTACCTAGAATGTGGAAGTCCTTGGAAACCGTCAACGATTTGGATGCTGCAATAGCTTGGTCAGAACCTTGTACAGTGATGGGTATTCTGAAAGAATTAAGCACTTAAGTCACAGAGCAACATTCCCGCAATGTTCATTCTGGCATGACCGCTATCAGCCTTGCAACAAATTAAATAGCATCTTCAGGGGGAGTCTGAATGCCTCCTTACTCACTTTGTAATTCTGTGAGACATTCTCCCATCCTACACTCTCCTTATTTATCTTCAGGGCTAATTCTTTGCTCCGATCACAGTAGGAAGCATGTGTCCAGCTTCTGAGCAGTTAATTAAGGTCAAAACTCATTTTCACAAGAAACAGCAATGAGATCAGGGCTGCAGAGTATAAGGTTTTCTCCATCATTCAGGAAACAGGCATAGGTTTGGGAGGGGCTGGGGCTGGGGGAAAGATACGAAGGGAAGGTTGAAAATCACAAAACGTGTGGGCAAACTGGTGGGTTAGATCGTTAGGATTACAACTCCAAAAATCCCATTTGTTGGGATTTCTGGGCCAAAATATGAGTACCGAGAAGAGCGAGTCCCTTAGAAGAAGCCCCCAAAGCCCTTTGTTCTAATTCCTTAGAACGAGTCCAAAGGACCACAATAAGATCTTCCGGAAACTTCACCACACCTCTGCTGAATTCAGAGCTTTCTCCTTAGATGTCCTTCTGACTGGAACTGAGGAGGATTCACAGATGAGTGGTATAAATAGAGCCGTTTCTGTCTGCAGCAGCTTTTACTAATGCTCAGTCTTTGGACTGACTCTGGCTTCCAGGACCCTGTTTGGATGTTCCTGGTGGCCTAGTGGAGAAAGAACCTGAGCTGGAAGCTGGAGACTTGGGCATGACGCCGACATGATCTATTACCTGAGCCAGACTTTTCTCCTCCCTGGGCTCCAGCGTCTGTATCTGTCCAGCGCTGATAACACCTACCTTGGCTTCCCTGGTGGACTGCGTGAGACCAGATGAAATCATAGACAGACATGGTATCAGCACTTTGAAAAAGTAAACCCAAGGGAGTCTGTCTCCCATGTTTGCCTCCAGTAACACATAATTTAGTAATTATCTGTGTATGCGCTTTTCTCTCCCAAATGAAGGTGAGCTCCTCGAAGACAGAGTCTGTATCTCATTCATCCTGGACTTTTTAGCCTCCAGCCTAGGGTCTTGCGCAGAGTGGTCCTCACTAAATGTTTGTAGAACAAAAGGCGAGATGGTCAAATAGTTAACAACATGAGCTCTGCTCTCAGAAAAACAGAGTCCTATCTTGCCTCTGCTACATGTCAATCAGCAGTGTGGCCTTGGGCAAGTCTTTTAAACTCTATCATCCTCAGTTTCCCCATCTGTAAAAGGGTGATGACACCTTGCCAGGCCGTTGGAAGTAGTAAACGAGGCCATGGATATGCAACATTTAGGAGAGCTCTTGGTATCTAGTCAGCACTCAACAAGCTTTGGCTAAGATATTTGTCTTCTGTATTCTCATTCTTGTGCCGTGGGCCATGAAGGGATGTCATGAGGAAGCCCACAACTGCTAAGTGGGCGCTCTGTCATTTTTCGGCGTAGCAACTCCAAATCTATTGCAATCTGACTGCCTCATCCCCCCGTAGATATCCAGAAATAGCCAGTGAGAGTGTCCAGGTGCTGTAGGAAGCTGGACAGATCTCAGCTGGCTCTGCAGTTTACCCACTGAGCAACCTCATGCCGATTGCTTTCCATCTCCCGGCCTTAACATCCCTATCAGTAAAGAGGCGGCAAGAATTGACTTTGAAGCCCACCCGACTCTTTTGAAGCACCATGACTAATCTCTGTGCTAAAAGGAGGTTGTCCTCTCAGAACCCGCTGCAAGCTGCTCCCAGAGAGCAGTGGAACATCAGGGAACAGGCGACACTTGCTTTGGACAGAGCCACGATGACGCCATGGGCATGTGTGTTGGTGGCCCACCCCAAAGCTGGGATGCCTGAAAGACGCAGTTCAAAGCTGAAACCAGAGACGAGTGTTCCACATTTCACTTGGGAACATCTAAGCAGACAGGCTGTCCTGGATGTCACCCTCATTCCCCCAAGGAGTCATTTTACTGAGGTCACACATTTTCCTGAGCTGATCGCCCTCTGTGAAAGAGAAGCCACCAGTGGCTGTGATTCAACAAGGAGACCATTCATTGCTGCTACCCTGAAAAGGACCCAGCATCATTTTCTTTCAGGAAATGGATGCTCGCTTAGGGAATCGAGGGAATAAAAGCAAAGCAGGCTTTTCCTTACCCCCTTGGAAACTTAGAGAGAGTATATGTGAACCCTGAGGCTTTGGCGGTAGTGAAAACTGGGGTCGCTTCGTATGGCCTCAGTCGGAACAGAGGGTATCCCAGGTGGAACCTGAGAGGCTTGGCTCACTGGCGCTTTGCCAGGCACACGCTGCATGGCTCTGGGCACACACTTTCTCTGAGTCTGGTACTCAGTTCCCTGCTCTGACACGGGCTTTTCCTGTCCTAGCACAAAAGTAAGTAGTAAAAATTGTCCAAGATGGGTCAAATGCACCTACTCTGGGCCCAGCACTGCCGCGGGCACTGGAGATGCAATATAGCTCCTACCTGCCTCGACCTGAAGAGTGAGGAAGCAGAGGTATAGAAAAGTAAGTGGGTAATTGCTTTACCATGAAAATAATGTTGGGGTCAGGGTTGGAGAATGTACAGGGGCCTTGGGGAGACATGGGAAGGGCTATGTGTATGTGTGTGCATGCATGTCTGTGAATGCTTATATGTGCATGTGTATATGCACACGTGCTCATGTATGTGTGTGCACGCGATCATGCATGTGCTTTCATGTACATACATGTGTATGTTTGTGTTAAAAGGAGTCAGAGAAGCTTTCCCAGAGAATGGATACCTAAACTGCGCCATAAGGAAGAGGAATCATAACTACCATTTTTGAGCACTTACTAGACGTCAGGTGAAAAATTACCCTATTTAACCATTTTTTGAGACAGGTAGTATCATCATCATTCTCATCTTAGGGACAAAGAAAGTGAGGCCCAGAGAGGTTAAGCCCTTTGTCCAAGTCTGCACAGCCAGGAAGAGGCAGAGATGGAATTTGAACACAGACCCTTAGGCTTCGGAGCACATGCATTGACCAGCTACCACTCTGCCCCTCATAGTGGAAGCTGGTGGGCAAATAAGATGGTGAGAGGGAGGTTTAGTGGAGGGAGAGGTCCATGCATAGATCCGCAGGTGAGCTCGAGGGTGGTGAGTCCGAGGACCGGGCTGCTGTGCACACCGCCAGGAATGTTGTGTGTAGGGTGAGTGGAGAGGGGCCAGGGAGGCAGTTGGTGGCACCAGGTAAGGGCAAAGAGAAAGGTAAAAATTATCATAGGAAATCCTAAATCAGGACTTTGTCCTGAGGCAGAGAGGAGACACTGAAGAGTGTTCGGCATTGGAGAGCTATCATCAAGCTTATTGTTTTGAATGAGCATTCCGGCCGCCCTGTTGAGAATGGGATTCCCCTGCCTGGTGCTGGTGGCCAGGGGCTTTGCTGGGGAGACAGTGACGTGCCAGCCCAAGGGAGAGCAGTGCTCACCTCCCTCTCCCTCCCCTCACTCGGTGTCATCTTCTCTCCACGCACGACCCATCATCGTGACAACATCTCACAACGGATCAGGCCTGTCCATCAGGAGGCTGATGTTTCGTGACAGCCACAACCAGAGGCCCACGAGTGTCTACTGGGAAGAGCCACCAGCCACTACCTGTCCCTTCCCAGTCGTGGTTGGGGAGACGCCCATTGAGAAGGAATTGGTGATAGCATGGAGAAAGACCAGAAGGCTGCAAGGAGCCACTCAATGGAAGCAAGTTTGACATCTGTTTCCTTATGCAATTGTGCCCCCTGCCAGGATGGCTGGTGATGAGCACTTTGGCGCCTTGGCCTTCTCGTCTGTAAAATAACCTGGTTAAAGAAGGGCAACGTTTTCCACAGCATATTCCAACTAACTGGATTTATAAGATACTCTATGGGAAGAGGATTCCAAGGTCAAATACTTTTGGACAAGGCTGCTTACAATGGCCCCCTTTTTGGAGACTCAGATCATACCTTGGCACATTAAAGGCTCTGACAAGTTCTGCAGGGAAGACATGTGCTTACACCGTAGGGCCTTGCACTTGACAATGCTCTTCTCCCCCCGAGATAACATCTCTCCACTTCACGACAAACCAACGTTCGATGGCATCCACATTGGTGAAATTTGAAATAGATGATGTATAGCTGCCTCTTCTAGTAGTCTCTAGTTTGAGATTAAGAGCACCTGGAGTCAGGAATAATACCTCACACAGTGGTGCTGATAAAATATCGGATGGGAAGTTCATGATTAGCTCATGCCTATGCATAAGCTAAAGATGATCCCTAATATTTATATTTTATCAGATGCTATACGTTGTACTTGGTAATTCCTCTGACCATTTACTGTTGACATGCTATGAGCCAGACTTCGGGGGTGCAGATATAAGTGAATGCATCCTCTGTCCTCCAGCAGTTCCCGGCCTCTGGGGGCCCTGGAAGTAAACAGCAAGTGCTGTAATAGAGGCTGTGCAGAGGATGGCGGAGGTTGGACATCATTTGTTCGCCCATCTACCCTTCTTCACCCTGCTCTGGCTTCCAGAGCCTGAGCCACATGGACCAGATTGGCAGACTCCCTTGTCTTTCGGCTACCTGTTGTGTTCTGCCAACGAAAGGCACCAACGAGCTATTGCAGAGTCACAAGGAAGTGAGGTTGAGAGTTGGTTCTCCTGGTGCCCTCTTTGACAGGTCACTGGGAGGTGGGTGTGTCCCCTCTCAAGACCTATAGATTCTGCAGGGAGTCTTCTCTACGGCCCTAGTCTCTCTGACTTTTGTGGCTGCTTCTCCCTTTGCAGCTTCAGGACTAGAGGTAGCAACAGCTCCCCAGTGTCGCTGGGCCCAGGTGCTGCACCACGTCTTGTTGGTTTCCTTAAACCCTTCCCGTTGCAATGCACACTCCCCTGCAAGCAGCTCCTTAATTGAAGTCCCCGTAAGCCACCCAGTTTGAGTGTGTCATTTGTTCTCAACAGGGACTCTGATTAATGCACGACATGAACACAGAGAGTGGAGTGGTGGCTGCACAGAGCTGGGGCAGGGAATTGACCCTGGGGAAGGGAGGGTGATGACCAGTAAAAGCTCCACAGAGGAGTAGATACTTGAGCTGGGTTTTGAAGGCTGACTAGGAGTTTTCCGGAAAGGTGTTAGACTGATGAGGGATGCACCTAAACAAAGGTAGAGGGGTATTTAGAGACACAGGATTTGGGAGGATAGCTAAAAGTTAAATGATGCTGGCTCTTTTTCAAACTTACCCTCCCATGTCTCTGAAACTGACCGGCTTGGAGGATGTGGAAAACTGTGGTCACAGATTCTTCAGGATTCAGTGACAAAGATGCTACGAATGAGCCCTGGCCGCTTAGAGACTGTAAATGAATAGCTTGTGGGTCACGTCAGATGCCCAAAGAGTTCCCTGGACCCACAAAGATCTTCAAGAAGAAAACTCAAGACAACACTTAAAAATTGAGATACTTTACTTTAAAATTCTGGCTTCTCAAAAACAGAGAGAGAGAGAGAGAGAGAGAGAGAGAGAGGGAAAGAGAGAGAGAGGTGACCTGGCCACAGTGAGCCTGCATTCCCACCTGGCAGGAATCATTCAGAGCCGAGAAGCTTCCCCTCCCAGGCTAGCACAGGGTCTGCGGTTTGCCATAGTCTCCACCACTCCCTATTGTCCTCGCCTTTTCACTCTTGTCCACAAAGTTCTGTAAAAATTTCCCTCTGTGCTCTATAAGAATTTAGATTGACAACCCTGAATACAGACAGTAACGCTCCATTCTATAAATGCTCTCCTATCCTTTTTCCCTTTGCCTGCGCCTCAGTTAAACAAAGAACTTCTCCACCCTCTGACCTGCCTTTCTCCAGAGCAGTGTCTGGGAGAGGCTGCAGCGCGCTGTTCTCCTCTCGGTCATTGTGCAACTTACACGCAGCCTTGTTCTTAAATGGGCAGAGAGTGGGTTTGAGCTGCCTCTTAGGATCAGAGCTGGCAGGCTTTTAAAAGACTGCTCGAGAGGAAAGCTCATTCTTTGATACAGGGTTGGCAGCCCCGGGAGGACTCGCGGAGCATCAGCGCCAACCCCCTCATTTTGCAGATGGGAAACCAGATGGAGATAACGGCGGGGCTCACACGGCGAGTACGGGGTGGCGTGGGGAACAGAAGGGAACCAGCGTTTGGGGGCTCCCTGCTAGGCGTGTCGTAGGGGAGGGTTGTGCTCTTCTCATAATCAATTAGATGATTGTTAATTCCCTTTTGTAACTGAAGTGATGCATGCTTGGAGCAATGGAGTGAGCTGTCCGAGGCCACACAGCCAGAATATTGTAAGGGTTCTGAACTTGGGAGTCCCAGCCTCAAATGGACACAGGTGTCAATATCAGCTCTGCTACTGACAAGAGGAGGAGTCACTGACTCATCCCACAGATTCGCCCCAAAGGAGCAGCCCAGACTTCTGGGCACACAGAGTGAGGTGGCCCTGGTCACTAGATGGTTAGCATGGCAGGGACAGCCTTTCCTCCCTGTAAGAGAGGCTACCATAGTGTGATAGAGTCAGACAACCTCGGTTCATACACTCATTCTTCCAAGTACCAGCCTCGCGTCCTTGGCCAAACCATTTCCCCTCCCCGAGCCTAAGTGACCTAATATTTATATACTTATTTATTTATTTAGAAAGTCTCACTCTGTCGCCCAGGCTAGCGAGTGCCAGGGCTTCAGACTAGCTCACAGCAACCTCAAACTCCTGACCTCAAGCGATCCTCCCGCTGCGGCCTCCCAGAGTGCTAAGATTACAGGCGTGAGCCACCGCGCCCGGCCAGTGTCCTAATCTTTAAAATGAGAACATAACCTCCCTCAGGGGGAGGTTGAGAAGACCAATGCAAGGACATCGCAAAGGGCCGTGCACACAGCAGACCCTGCTCTAAAGGTTTGGTCCTGCGTGGCGGGGGTCCCCATGACCGTGCACACATTCACTGATTGTCCAGAGCACTCACGGGACCCACATGTAGCTGTACTCACGGCTAAAGTGACACTGTGAGGATCATAGTCAGCTCAGGAAGGGGAAAAGGCCCAGGCGGGATCTGGAGAGATCCAGGGACAGGATTCCTAAGGTCCCTTCCCCCAGTGGGGGGTCACACAGGCCATACATGCTCTCCCTCTCGGAGCAAAAATGCAGCGACACATTTGTAGTATTTGTGATGCTCAGGGTAGCCTGTTCGAGATTCAGAGTTTGTGTGTTTGGGAGGGAACTGCACATATAGATTTCTCTATCTAGCAACTACCAAAATTCCAGACTCCCAGGAGAAAAGCAGGTGCTCACCATAAATCACATCGTTCATAAATACAGCCCGGGCACCGAGAATCAACCTTATCAATTAGGGGACGGAAAGAATATTTTGAAAGCCACGTTCCCGGATAGCAACCAAGGAGCAGCCTTGCAAACAGGCCTTTCTAAAGATCACAACCTTGGGCCTGTTTTGTTAATTCTTTTCTGCAAAGACTCCCTTTCAGAGCACTGACGTGCATCCTACAGATCTCTGTAAAGCTTCCATTCGGTTCCTGGGCCCGTGAGGCCGTGTATCTGCTAGAGAAGCGAAGGCTCTGATCTCAAGGAACGGCCAGTCTAGGTAGCGAGAGAGAGACAAATGAAAAACCAAAATAGTGACCACATAAGCAGGACATCTGTTGGTTTTGTCTACCTGTGCCCCTTCCTTGTGTCTTAGGATAGCAGAATCCCCTCCTTCTCTTTGCATAGCTCTTGTCCAACACCCCCTAGAACTTCTGTGTCGGGACTGCCGATCACAGACGGCCACAGACACTGGCGCATAGGCCAAGCCTGGCCAATGACATCCTGTTGGCCAAGAATCTGAATTTTGACCAGAGCCACCCAGGGACAGAAAGTAGCTGGGATTGTGTCATGCATGGCAATGTCTTAGAGAGACTACTCTGACTCTTGCTTTTATAGTCCCTGAAGTCCACTGGGTCCATGTTCTTCCAGAAACATGGTACTTTCTTCTCAGGACTCCTTGTTCTGATTCAAACAAGCCAGAGTTGGTTTCGGGCACTTAGAGCCAAGCTGAGACCTGTAGGAGAAATGTCTTGGCTGGGGAAGAAGAGAGAAGTGGGACATGTAGCAGGGACAACAATGTCCCGATAAAGCATGGGGTGGGGGAGGGTTGGCAACCACTGAGAAGGGCAGGGAGCACATTCCGGGCAAAGGGGGATTGGGCCCAGAGGCCCAGTGTGGAGAGCACAGGGTGAGTTTGAGGAACCAAGAAGCCCAGTGCCTGAAGGATTGAGTGGACAATGGTTGGGCTAGACAGGTTTGGGGATGGGATGGGGTGGCCAGTCCCCATCAGCCTTGCATGCCATGTGAGGGAGTTCGGATTTTATCTCGTGAGCAAGCATGGCAAGCAAACATGTATTTGGAAAGATCGTGCCGGCTGCAGGGTGGGGGACTCGTGGATGGAGTTCTGGCAAAGGCCGTGCCCAAGATCACGCTCTTTATCAGAGACCTTTCGTACTCGTACTTGCATTCCATCCTCATCACCTTCCAGAGTGAGGCAGGCAGGCGAGACTTGTGTCCATTTCACAGATGAGCAGGCAAAGGCACACCTAGAGGGAGAATAGAGCTGCACTGTGATGAAGCTGCTCTCTGCCCGTGACCTCAGGCTCCTGATCTGGAAGGTCTGCCATTGCAGCGAGTAAACCACGGTCTCTCCCCGAGGACCCTGAGCCAAGCCAGCAGGTCTCAAACGCAAACAGTTCAGGGGCCAGGCGAGCAACAGTCAATGAGCAAGTTAGGTCCAAGTGGGCCAGTTGGGATGACAAAGGGGGTGAACTGATAGCAAAGTGTGACTAGATCTCAAGAGAAGGTGAAAATCTGGATTTTACATGAAATTTCCTTATTTTGGAAGCACTGGGCGGGTCAAATCAAAACATCTCAGCTTGCAGGCCACAAATCTTCAGCCTCCACTGAATTTCCACCAAGTTACTAGCTAGGATTGCCAGATTTAGCAAATATTATAAGATGTCCAGGTAAATTTGAATTGTAGAAAAACAAATAATTTTTTTTTTAGCATAAGTATGTCCCAAATATTGCATGGGACATACTTATGCTAAAAATTATTTGTTCTTTTTTTTTTTTTAAATCTGAAATTCAAATTTAAGTGGAGTTAAGGTTAGGATTAGGGTTAGGGTTAGGGTTAGTAATCCTGTCTATAGCAGATTTGCTTGTCTCCTCCAACACGGAGGGAATGAACCACCTTCATTTTCACTTTCAGGCTCATCTGGGGCCTGTGCTAATTAATTCTGCACCCTCATCAATAACCCTTGCTGCTCAGCCTGCAATTCCTCCTGAGACCCATCCTGTCACTTTCTCCTACTACCCTGACGGAGCATCGGAGACAGCCGCAAGAGCCCCGCCATGCAATTAGGGCTCCCAGCCACCACAGCACAATGACAATACATCCCAAATTGGCGGCAATGCACGACTGGGCTGAACATGAAGTATCATCTTGCTTTTGATCCTTATAAGAGGGGAGGAAGTCCCCCTGCCCCTCACAAAGCCGGGAGCTCTAGTTATCGGGTGCTGATTAGAGACTCATGAACAGGCTCTTTGGGATTCAGCTTCCCCAGTTCACAGATGTGATGATAATGTGTTGTGCTTACTTGGATGTGTTACATGGGAGTGTCCAAACAGCCCAATGCAAAGTTTTCTTCCTCTGCCCACCAGGTATACACGCCCCTGGCTGCAAAGAATCTTTTGTGGATGGCTGGGTGACTGGGGGTGTCCTGTTTCTCATTCTTTCTTCTGAATGTCCTCCCTAGATGTGTCTGAATGCCCTGCTGATGAATGCCCCAGTGTTAGGTGGAGAGGAGGGGACAGGGAGAGAGATTCATGAGACTGGATTCACTTCCTCTGCCAGGCCCCGAGCCTGCATCACCCATTCATCGGTCCTTCCCATGCCTCGAGGGAGAAACTCAAATGTCCCTTTGCACCCAGACAAAAAGATCAGGACTTACCAAACCCCTCTGCCACTGGGCACCTGTTGGTTTCCTCTCACCCGATCCTGCTTCTCTGACCGTGAGAGTCTTCTTTGGTTCAGCCCTTTGTTTCTCCCCAGAACTGTTTCGCCTGCTCCTAACGGGCCTCCCAGACACCAGCCTCTTCTGCCTTCAACCTGGGTTCACCCTCGGATAAGCCGGCAGTTGGAAGTATCTGGCGTCAGACAGAGCCAGTTTGGAATCTCTTGGGCCATTCCTTCCAAGTTACTTCATCTTTCTGAGAGCCTCATTCTCTTCATCTGTGACCCAGGGATAATCATCCCAAGCTCACATTTTAGGAGCAGTTACATTTTGATGTCAGTGGTGGGTGAGAGAGGGGGAAACAGCTGAGGCTGCAGAGACTGTTGGGTTTTGGAATACTCCCTGTGCTCCAGGCACTCTCAATTCATTTGTGAGTCACTTTGTATAGATTATGCTATTTAATCCTCATACCCTTCCCATGCGGTGGACGTTGCTATTGGCCCCTATTTTATACAAAAGGAGACTTAGGCTCGCCACGCTTTTATTGAGCACTTATTATGTGCTAGGCTCTACACCAGGAACTGAGAATGCAATAAACAAAACAGACACAGTCCTTCCCCTCCTAGAGTCTGTATTTGGCCCAGAGGTGACAGCTATTAATAAAATAAAGGAACGTATAAAACTATATTTGCAAATGGCATTAGTGCTAAAAGCAAAATGTAGAGGGAACCTTGCTCATATTTGACTCAAAGTCCTGCTCAGTGCCGGGACGTCAGAGTATCTTCCCCCAGGAAATGCCATTTGAGCTGAGGATTGAAGGCTGCTGCTGTCTTAGTTTGAGTTCCCCAGAAGCAGAGCCAAAGACAGGGATTTGAGTGAAAGTAGTTGATTCAGGAGGTGATCCCAGGGACTTATAGAGGAGTGAAGAGGTGAGACAGGGAAAGGAAAGCGACAATGAAAGGTACAGTCACACCTAACAGGTGCGGTGTGCACCGTCTGGGGGATGGGCATGCTTGTAGCTCTGACTCGGGTGGGGCAAAGGCAATATACGTAACCTAAACATTTGTACCCACATATTATTCTGGAATAAAAAATGTATATTAAAAAAAGGGTGCATTATCGAGCCAGGAACCGCTCTGGGCAACCAGAGTTTACTCTTGTCTGGAAACTCTGGGAGATGGTGCAGAACGCGCATCTCTGACCTGTGCCAGTTAGGGTTAGGGTGGACGAGAGAGCTGCGATATGTACCTCCTAACTCTCATCAGTCGCTGGTCGAGGGGGGCTCCCAGAAGGCATTGATTCTGATGTGTCACGTGCAAGAGCAGCCAGGGTTCAAGTGCCCAGGGGTAACACCCCAGCCAGGGTTCAGGGTGCAGGGGGCTGGCAGCCGGGCGGCATGCACAGAAGCCGTCGGTGCCAGGGGCCATGGCGGGGCGGCGGTGTCCACTGTGGGTGTGTCTGTGTCGACGACACACGGAATCCAGGGCACGAGTGTTCCAGGCAGAAGGAACAGCCTCCACGCAGGCCCTAGAAGCACTTGTGTTCATGTGGGAAGAAACGACTTGTGCCCGATCCCATTTGTAATCCGCAAGTTGACCCCACGCCCATGTATAATGAGCGGTGGGTTCGGGTTCCAGCTCAATTGACTCCAGAGCCTTCCTTTCTGAGGCTTCCTGCCTCTGCTCCGGCCGAGTCCCGCAGGAGCCAGACACAGGCACGGTGGGATCCCCCCACACGCCAGCTCCCAGAACCCTGACTTAATTACAGCGCCAGTGCCAGGGTCTTTGAAAGTCCCAGACTAGGTGTTTAAAGCACAGGAAGTAAGAAGGGCTTTGCTGTGACTCGCTTTCCCTTCAAGCACTGCTCCTGGGGGCACATCAAATCCCCTACTTCTTTTCATCTTCCTTTGGCGGTTCCAGCTCTTTAGCTGTGGACTGTTTTATTCCCCCCCCCCTTCCAGATAATTATTTACACAGAAGGAGAATAATTAGCAGCCCAGGAAACGCTGCTTTGTTCTGGGCTCTCTGCCCCTGCCTGCCTCTCTTGTCTGAAGTGGCGCCGCTGCTGGGAAGAGGGACATCAAAGCCGGCTGAGGAGGCTTTACCGGGAGAGGGATTTTCTTTGTCTGGCTGAAAAGCAAAGAAAGACAATCTCTGCTTGTTTGTCTCTGCCCCTGGTTGTGGCGGCTTCTCTGGGCCCGAGGACCCACCGGTGGCGCTGGAGAGGTTAGAATAACAGATTGCTTCCCTGGGTGGGTGTTTTCCCTCTTGGGTTCAATCTCTTTCCCTTGACCCTCTTCCATTTCAGAAGATATGAGAGCTGAGAGAGAATGGTCTGGAAAAACTCAAACTCAAATGCTTCTGTGGCTGAATCATGAGCTGAGAGAGGCAGCTCACGCAGGCAAACATACGGTAAGAGGCAGAAGTGGGGTCTGGGGAGACCGAGAGACTGTATGTCCCTCCTAACACCTGCTTGTCTTTGCCATGTGGCCATGGGGTCCCAGCGTGGCTGATCTCCCAATTTTCCTATAGAAGCCAGACACCTGAATTTTCATATGACACTTTCTATATTTTAAAATACTGTGCAGGACAAATGAACCACAGAAAGGAGGGCTGGATCCAGCCAGCCACCACCAATGTGCAAGGTTTGACCTGTTCCAGCTCTATCTTCTTACAGATAAGGGAAACTGAGGCTCAGATAGGCGTGATAATCACTTAGCCAAGAGCACATGTAAGTGCAGGGCTGGAATCTAAGCCTTCAAGTATGTCATGGTTATCCTCAGCACGTGACAATCAGCATTATGCTTGGTGCAGAGCGGGTGCTCAAACAGCTATCAACTAAATACTTAGTAACAATATTCGCTTTATAGTGATCACCTGTTATGTTTTAACACTATGCTCAGTGTTACATATCCTAGATATAGTCATCAGTACTCTTCTGGTTGTAAAAGACAGAAACCCAACTCAAAATAGCTTAAACAAACAAATAGACCAGGTGCGGTGGCTCACACCTATAATCCTAGCACTCTGGGAGGCTGAGGT
>VBSM01003230.1:773125-789463 GCA_008086735.1 Cheirogaleus medius | reverse complement strand
GGGCATGTGTGCAGAGATCACATGGCGAGAGAGGAAGCAAAAGAGAAAAAGAGGAGCAGTGCCAAGATCTTTTGGACAACTAGCTCTTGCAGGAACTAACAGAGCAAGAACTCATTACTGTGATGAGAGCACCAGGCTATTTATGAGGGATCTGCCCCCATGACCCAAACACCTCTGATTTGGGCCCCACCCCCAACACTGGAGATAAAATTTCAAAGTGAGGTTTGGGGAGACAGACCTCAAAAGCTATAGCAGTCCATGAAGCCCAGGGGGCACCACCTTGCCTCTCAGCTATTGATCCTGGCTTCCCCCCTTCAGAGTGCATTTTCCGCCTCCTTGGCTTCATGCACTCACACATTTCTCTTGGGTCAATGCCTTCTCATATGCACTGGCCCTCCAGCATCCACACTCAGTCCCCTCAAGGCGGTCCCCAGCCCTACTCCCATCCTGGCCTGGCTTGACCCTGTGGGCAGGGCATGGACATCAACTCATAATAGGGCCCGTTTGTCTCCAGAAGTTACCAGCATGAGAAGTTGGTCTGCCCCAGTACTCTGAAAAGAAAATTTACTTTCGACCGAAATAATTTTCTGAATGGGATAAAAATGGGATTTTTGAAAGCAGACATTCATTTTGTATCTGTTTTGTGTCATTTTGAGGGCCCTGAACAGTGTTGTGTACGGGGCCAGTGACGAATAGGATTCGTTGTGCTTGCCGATTCCAGTTGATTGGGAGTGCCTTCCTAGGATCACATCCAGACGCAGCAGGAAAGAGTCCCACGATCGATTAGTAATGCCTGCCACGCATGTAGGTTAGGAGAGTGATGCCATGCTAGCTGCTGCTTGGCTCTCCCTATCGTTGGTGTTCGAGGATTACTTGCTGAAGCTGAGTGGGATATAAAGAGCTCAGAACCTGGAATTAAAAACAAAACTAGGATTTAAAATTAGCATTGCTGTTACTTAGTTGGGTCAATACTGAGCAAGTTTCCAACCCTCTCTGGCCCTCCACTGTCTTAACTATTGAGGGGAAAGTGGAGACCAAAACAAAAATACTTAACCTGGGGCCTCCAACCTTGAAAAAGCTTGTGAAGAAATTGACAAGAATTCCCCTAATAAGTGTCAGTATTTCAAAAAGACTAATGAAAAGGCTTAGCATGTAGTGGTTAAGAGTGACTTTTTAAAAGCTGTGTACTTTTGAAGCTAAATCTTAAAAAAAAAAAAAAAGTGAATTTGTAGTCAGATAAACCTGAGTTTGGAACCTACTTGGTCAAGTTACAGAACTCCTCTGTGCCTCAGTTTGCTAAAGTGTGAAATGAAGACAATTTCATAACATTCTGATAAGGATTAAGTGAGACAAGCTTAGCAAATCCCTCAGCTGGGCTCCGATAGGCATCCAATTAATCATATCATTGTTGATATCATTATTATTTTAGATGAGGAGGCATCATATTAACTGAGTGATCATTAGTTACGTAGATCTGTGGTTATTTTGGTAGGAAACACAAAATAGAAAATCAGAGCAGTTTAGCTTGCTGGTTGCATCCTTTAGAATATGGGGCCCAAGGGAAGGAGGGGAACATATCAAAGAGCCTTCTGATGTGGGAAAGGTCTGGGACCCCGGGGATGGTTGCCCTCTGAAGCCCTTTCTTATTTTGAGTGTCTGCAGTCCTCCAAATGTCAGGAATGCGTCTCTGCAAGGCTTGGCACACAGGCGGCTCTCCTGATGGGAGGTGAAGCCATTCTGAGATTTTCTGTACTGTTCTGTGACTCAGTGTACAGCTCACATCCCCTGTCGGGCCAATTACGGGCTTAAAAAGTTGCTAGGAAAAGCCAAGCGTGTTCATTATGGAGCAGTGAGCACTCAGGCCCAGTGGTTTTCTATTTATGCAGTTTGAAAAAGCCATTCTTTCCCCGTCCTTTGTGCATGCCTGTCACCAAAAGGCCTTCCAAATCACAGAGTCTTCCCTGGTCGCTGTGCATCTCCCTCCACCACACGCGCCCGCCACCCTCCCTGCTCTGCAGGGATCGGCCAGGACAGGCATTGCAGGGGCCCGAGAGCTGAGCAGGACCCGCAGTCATCATTGGCAGAGATGCTTTTAAGTCCGATGAGGGGGAAGAGAAAAGAATAAAAGTGAGGCAGGAATTTACCGATCAGGTCAGTTTCTTGTGGCTCAAATTGAGGTGAGATCACATGATGCCACTCGGTGGGTGATTTCAATGAAGAACTTGAAGTCGTCAAATAAATCGATAGGTCTACTACTGTGAAAAGTAGACAGGACTAGGAAGGAGGACATCTGGGTTCAAGTCAGGGCTTATTTGACCTTGGGCAGGTAATCAAATCTTTCTAGCTCCCAGCCTTTTCTTCTGCAAATTGAAATTATTGGATAAGAACTTCATCGTATTTCTGTTTGGCACCTAGAATCCACAGATTTATGATTCTATGAACCACAGCTGGTCGAGAAGCCAAATTCTTTGGCAGGTTCTTATTTTGGCCTTATATAGACTGAGTCTCAGCACTGACAATAGCTCAATCAACCACAGCCGAGGGTTTTAAAGATCTGGACACACCTTGGATAAATCTACATTCATTAAATATAGAACTCAAAACTCCAATAACTTGGAATACTGTTTACTCCTCTGGTCAATCAATCTTTCCTTTAAAATTCTGTCATAAATATTTTATTGCAAGAAATACGTACATAGGCACTTTTTTTAAAAAAATGATTCAAGTCTGCTATCAATCAGGAAACAGATTAATGCTTGGCTTTTCCTAAGTAAGCAGAATGAGCTCATCTCAGGCGTAGGATTAGTTCCTCCAGCAGTGTGGAGCCTTCCACGTCTTCAAGCCAATTTGACATCTAAAGTCCTTCCCTCATCAGCTGCCTGCTGTTTACTAACCCAGCAGCTGTTCACTCTCTGCTAGGGTGGCTCTCCTAATTTTGTTTTTCTTTATTTTTTCCTTTTTTTTCTTTTTAATCACTTGCTCTTAAGTATAGGGCACATGCCTAGGGAGCCTAGATTTGGTAATTGATTAGGTAAAATATAATTCCTATCCCTCCTGCCTCCTCTCTTGCCTTGGGAGAAACCAGAAAGATAAAAGAGTTGCAAAGTGGCTTGATCCCCTCCAATCCGAAGGGGGTGGCTTTCCTGCTTCAAATGAGAAAGCGGTCCCCTTTCACTAGAGCCATCAGCATCTCGGTGTTCACTGATTTACTATGACAATGGTCTCCTTAGCAACCTCATTCTCCCAGGATTAGAGTAGACAAGTCCCTCTTCAAAGCTCCAGGTTGCAAACATCCCAGCTTAGGCCAGAACATGGCTCTCCCCAACACTGGTAAACAGAACATAATGAGGTTATATTTTTAAAAGCCTGTGATATAAGATAGTTTCTCCCCGAGTTTCAGGGAAGGATTATGACAGCACATGGGGTCCTCTGTGACCGAGGGCCTGGGACACAGCGGATGGAGGATGCTATCACTCCCAGCCTTAAATGAACTTGGCGTTTTAAAGAGAAAAGACACTGGGCTTTATAGCATGCTTACCTCCCAGGTTTTGATCAAGGCTCACAGATAATCACACGCCGGAGAGCTCCGGCATGGTGTCTGACACCCAGGAGGGAGTCACTAATGAAGCCTGCGGGGTGTGAAGATCTACTATGAGGTGTTCCCTAGGAAGACAGGGGACCAGTCTGCTTCATTCGGCTACGATGTTTAGCGTGCTGCCTGGCACCCAGCTGGCGTTCCAAAGCTCATATTGCTGATATGTATGTTCTCTGTGTTGGCCCTTCATTAGCACCTCAAGATCCCAGAGGTTAGGAAACACCATCACCCTGTATTTTACAGATGAGAAAAATGAGACTCCGGGGCAGAGTCCCTGGACTATAAGCCTCCCCAATCAGTGGCAGAGCCAGGCTCTGTCTCCAAGCCCACTTGACACTGGTGCCCAAGCTCTGTCTAGACCACTCCCTCACACTGTCCCAACCAAGAGCTGCTCTTTCTCTGGGCTCCTCGGGATAAAAAAACAAGGCTCCATCCCTATCCGGTGCTCTCAGCTTACTTGGAAGAAGCAAGTGTGATGTGGAGACTCTCCTTAAGGAGCGTACAGCATCCTTGCTGCTTTGAAATCTTGTAACTCTGCCCTATCCCCCCCCCCGCCCCCCCTGCAAGTTGCCTCCAAATCTGAAGCCTGAAGGATCCAGTTTCGACACGGCTGGTTCTCGATCACGGAGGAGAGCTCACTCTCTGTTGCTTCTCCAACATGTGTTTACCCAAATTAATCTTAGTAACGGGGGATGGTGCATCCCTGGCATGGGGCACCGCAGGCTGGGCAGATGTTCCTGGCAGGGGACCCGGGAGGGCACACAGGACTTGAGAATGGGGTGGGCTCTGGGCTAATTTAATTGAGTCCTCATAAGGATCTGCCAGCCTCCTTCCACCGAGCAAGGATTATGCAATAAGAAGGAGGCAATCATGCAGTTAGGGACATCTGAGTGAGGCATGTAGTTAATGGCACAGGTTCTGCAGTGGGAGCCCCAGAAAGCCAGTGACACAGCAGAACTGTCTCCTGGGGCTGCAGAATTTATGTATGGTCCTGGGACTGCCTGCTCTGGGCTGGTGCTAGCCAGTGACTTGGGGAAAATAGCAGTCACCCAGACTAGAAACCTCAGAGGCATCCAGGGATCCTCCCTTTTTCTCAACCTTCAGGTCCAATCAGTTTCTAGGTTCGTGCATATCACCTCCTCTCTGCCTGAGTTCACCCGCTGCCATCGCTTACCTAGACTATTTCAAAAGTGTCCCCAACATCCTCCAACCCCTTCGGGTGAGCCTTTCTAATGCATTCTCTCTGTTGCAGCTGGAGTGATTTCCTTAAAAGGGAAATCTACTCAAAACCGTTCAAAGCCTTCTCATGTCTTTAGTATAAAACTGAATCCCAAAGCCTGGCAATTTAAGTTCTTTTGTAGCTAGTCCCTGTCTAATTCTGTGGTCTCATCTCTTTGCACCCGGATTCACCCTTTTGGAGCATCATTAGACTTCCTCACCTGCACGTCGCTGCACATGCTGTTTCCATTATGCGGAGCTGCACTCCGGTCTGGCACCCTTGATGTAATTCCCGGGAGTTAATGGCAGCAAGCTAATGCTTCATTCTGTCCCAAGGGATGTACTCTCCAGGAAAATTTTAAGTAACCATGAATTTTGGGTTCACTCCCAGGAGGTTCAAACGTATATATGAGAACGAATTAAGAACATACTCGCATTAACATAGATTACACTAATAAGATGCTAACCAGGATGAAAGGGGATTCAAACGTGGGCTTTTGGAACAGGCGTATGCATGAGTGTAAATTCTAGCCCTGGCACCGGCCATGAGGCCATAGGCAAAATGCTGAACCACTTTCCTGGGTTTCTTCCTCTGTAAAATAGGGAGAGGAATATTACTTATCTTATTTTTTAAATAGGTAAAACATTTAGTGCTGTACCTTTTACACAAATGGATTTGACAGATAGTAATGGTGACGAGGATGACTAATGATGATGATGGTGATAATAGCATAACCCAAATAAATCCCAGAACACCACATGGTCCAGTTTAGAGTAGTGTGACTTTCAAAGAAACAGTCCAGCGACTTAAAGTGTCAGTGGAAAAGAACTCAAACTCTGTAAAATGACGTAAAGAGGTTTATTCCGAGCCCAATATGTGTGACCACGGCCCAGAGAGCCATGCCCAAGAAGCCTTGAGCAAGTGATCTCACCATAGTTGGGTGACAGTTTGGTTTTATACATTTCAAGGAGACAGGAATTACATGTAATGTCATAAATCAACACATGGGAGGTGTATATTGGTTTGGCCCCAAAAGTCAGGAAATCTCAAAGCAGGTTATCCGTGGGTTTAAAGATTCTTTGATTTGTGACTGGTTAAAGAACTGAAGCTCTGTTTAAAGGCTTGGAGTGTCTTCAGAGACAAGCCACCAGACATATACTGGGCATATACCCAAACTCAAGTGATCTGTTAAGTAAACGGATGACCTACAGGTGTGATTTAAGCTTTCTCTTGCATAGCCTTAGACCTGGTAATGAGTTACAAGGGGTGTCTCAAGAAGAGAGAGGGGCATGACAAGGCATGTCTGACCTCCCTTCTCATGGCCAGCAACTCAGATTTAGGGTATTTCTGGAGTCCCCTTGGCTGAGAGGGGGTTCATTCCATCAGCTGGTGTGGGGGGCTTAAGATTTTATTTTAGTTCACAAAAGTGTTTCTCTTCCTAACTTCCCCCAACAAATTCTTAACTCTTAATTAAAAACTCAGCACCAAACTGCCAACTTTTTCTCTTCTTTCTTCTTTTCTGTGCATCTGTGGAATAAATCTCTCTATACCCACTTCTTTGTTCTGTCCCCGCAGAATTCTCCTTTCTGTGTGGCGAGTGTCCAGGGCAGGGGTTGGGGTGCATGGTGGGGACACTGAGCAAATGATGAAAACATTTGCATTGGTAGGTGAGGGGAGGGAATGAGGTGAGAATATACATCCATTAGTGCCAGAGTTCTCATTAAAACAGCAATGGGCCAACGGATGACGTGCTATAAACAATGAATTGGTGAGTCGCCACTTCTGTCTCTGGTAACTAGCTCCATAAATTGGGATGACCTTTCTTAGGCTACAAGAAGATAATGTGTGAAATTATCAGCACCATCTCAAATCAACCTATGGCCAAGGTGGATGGAATCCTGCACCCCAAACCTGTGCCTTTTAACCCCTAAAAAGCAAACTCACAGCACAGCCAACAACAGAGAGTAGTGGAAAACCACACCAACTTTACATTTCAGCAAGATCTACTAAAACAACAGCAAGAAAAATGCACCTTTTGATTTAGCACTCACCTTTAAGAATTTATTCCACAAATGACTTCAAACATATATTCAAAGATGTAGATGCAAGATTATTCATTATAACATTGCAGAAGCAAAAGTCTGGAAACAATCTAAGTGTTCACCCAGAGGGACTGGTAAAATGATGATGGTATATTCATGGGGTGGCGTATTATTGTGGACCTCTCTTTGTGCTGATAATGGAAAAATCTCCAAAAAATATTTTTAAGTGGAAAAAATAATGTACAGAAACATTTACTTAATATGCTCATATTTGTCTTAAAACTGTTTTATACATTTGAAATTTGCATATTTTATATTTATCTTTGTCCATGCATAAAAAAATATATCAGGAAAGATTAACAAGAAATCACTAAGAATGGTTACCCCTGGGGAACAGGACCAGCAGAGGAGGTGGGAAGGAAATATTTTTCACCGCATGTCTTTTGGTACTTCTTTTTTTCCCATAGGCAAGTTTTGCTTTATAGTGAAAGTTTTTCTTTCTAGGAGGAAAACTGTACTCGGTTGGAGATAGACTTGAATTCAAATCTCATCTCTTTGCATACTAGCTTTGTGAGTTGGCAGAACATTTCACCTCTTAGACCTCTGTTTTCTCACTGTAAAATGAGACACATTATCTATATCTTGCCTGATTGTGAGAATTAAGTGGGACCATGCACACAAAATATCTAGCGTGCATCTGGAAGATAATAGTTGCTCAACAAATGGTAGTTTTGCTGTTTTGGTCTATGCTTTAAAATCTTTTTTTTTTAATTTAAGAATATTACAGGGGTACAAATGCTCTGGCCACATAAATTGCCTTTGCACCACCTGAGTCAAAGCAACAAGCATGCCCATCCCCCTTAAAGTCTTGTTTATCATGTGAGTCTGGAACACTCTTTCTTCCTATATGTGACCAGTCTCCTGACCTTTCCTCTCTCTCTCTCTCTGAGATATACCTGCCCTTGCACTTCATGACTCTCCAGGGTTACGTTCAATACTTTCTCATCAACAAAGCTCGTAACTCTTTCCAGCGATTTTTCTACCCAACCTTATCCAACCTTTGGCCCTACAAATGGGACCAATCAGCTGTTGGTCCCTCCCAGGGCCCCTCCTCACTGCCCAGCACTCGACGTGCATTTCTCCACTGAATTCTCAGGGCAGGTACTGTGGCTGTAGATTAGGAAACAAAGGCTCAGAGAGGCAAATGAGTGACCGAATGAAGAAATCAATAATTACAATTATTGGTTTCTTCATTCGGTCACTCATTTATCCAATAAACATGCATTAGCGTCTCCCAGTGACTGGTGCTGAGGATCCAGCGGTGAATAAGATGGTCACACTTCTGCACATATGACACCTTTAGTACTGTTTTATCAAGAGCACATTATGCTTGCAAAACAACCATTGCCTCTTATTTACCAGGCACCTTAAAGTTTACAAAATGCATTCATACTTATTATCTCATTTTGAATACATTTACTGTATTCTCCGATGCTTAAATAAATGGCAAACCAGACCCGTGACTCCGGAGTAGTCTGTTATAGAAAGTGCATCCTCTTCCACTCAATCTTTCCAAAACCAGAGCCTTGTGTTTACTATACTCAAGGCAATTGCATTTAAATTAAATTACTGTACTTCTTTCATTCACTGCACTCTCTGCTTTCTGCTGTTCTTAAAATGCTCCTGGGATCTTCAGACAGGTGACTTTTGTCTTCCCTTGCCATTGCATCTCAGATGAACAAGTGCCGGGGGCCAGACGTCACGTTGGAGACCCACAGGGTGCATTTTGACAGCGGGGGACAGCCTCTGAGCAGTCAATCCCCCTCCTGGAAGCCTGCTATTCCCCTCCCACCTTCCTTTTCAGGTATTTTTTTTAATAACGGGAAAAAATAACAAACAAACATTAACAGTTGAGCATCAATGTATGTGTTTATAGTCCTGTTGGTCATGATAAAGAGTTTTTCTTTTTTTTTGCTCCCAGGGTAATAGGGAGCCATAGAATGATAGATCCTAGCTGTGAGGGAGTCTGGGAGTTTCGACATCACTTTCATTTCTGCTGATGGAGAAAGACTATGCAGGCAAGTGGCAAGAGCCAGGCCCAGCACCCTGATTCTGTCTCTGATAATTCCCGATAGGTCTTTGACCACCCCCAGCCAATAATAATGATAATGATAATAATAATGATAGTATTTCTTGTAACTCTAAGACTTGACCTTACAGTCTGGGGCTCCCCCATACACTTACCTCATTGGTGTAGAGTTCGGGGGCTCTTTCATATGTGCCCCGGGTGTTTCCAGGACATTCTTTGAACAATTATAATTTGAGCTCCTGCTTCATGCCAGGAAAGAGTTCCTGTCCTTGTGGGTTTTACTGACTAGTGGGTGAAACAGACAGAAAACAAGCAGACCAATAACTAGAGTACAAGGGTTGCAGGCTATAAAGAAAATAAACAGGGAGTGAGGTCTAACCATGGGGAGACTATGTTAGACTCTAAGAGGAGACATTTAAGCTGAGATCTGAGGGGTGAGAAGGAGCCAGCCATGGGGATTTCAACAGGAAGAGCATTCCAGGCACAAGGAACAGCATGGGGAAATGATCCGAGGTAGGAGAGAAACTGACCAGCAGCCAGTGCAGCAGGCATTGGAGAATAAAAGTAGCATGGTGCTTGATGTCAGAGGGGCAGATGGGGCTGGAGGAGATCTACGCAATACAGAATGCAAGTCAGAATATGTTTTACATTTTTATATTTTCAAAAGAGTAGAAATAATCACATGAAATTAATTTCATTAATATATAATATTAATATTTAACCCAATATAACAAAATAGTTTCATTTCATTGTTTTATATATATAATTATGAATAATATATTTTACATTTGTCATACTATGTCTTTGTAATCTGGTGCGCATTTTATGCATACAACATATCTCAATTTGGACCAGCCATACTTTAAGCTCTCCATAGCCATAGAAGACTAGTGCTACTGTACTGGGCGGCACAAGGCTAGATCATGGTGGTGGTCAGGTACATTGGTGACATCTCTTCCACGCTTCCCAGTGAACCATGCCTCTCAGTAGTTGTGTCTTTCTAAAGTATCTCCCATCCCCAACACACAGACACAATAAAAATGTGCCAAGCAACAGAATGCAGCAGAAATGATGCTGCATCACGTCTAAGGCTTGGCCTTCGGAGTTATGCAACCTTCACTTTTGCCTTTTGCGATGCTTGCACTTGGACCCAGCCACCATGCTTGGAGGAAGCCCAGGCAGCCATGCGAAGAGGACCACATGGAGGAGAACCGAGGCACCACGTAAATGGCCCCAGTCGACCTCCCAGACGGCAGCCGGCTTTAACTGTCAGCCGCATTAGTGGGGTCATTTTGGACTTTCCGGTTGTCTCAGCGCCCCAGCCCTTTCCGTGCAAAGAGAAGTACATGCTCAACCCAGAGAACTGTGGAAAATAATATGCTGTTATTTTTAAGTCACTAAGTTTTGGAGTGGTTTGTTTCATAGCAAAAGATAAGCAAAGATCGTGTTTTTATGTGGAGAGACATGGGGAACCATGGAAATATTTTGAGAAGAGGGATGTCTTGATCTGACTTGAACAAGATCGCTCCAACTGTTGGGCTGAGAACAGACCGTTGGGGGCAAGGGTGGAAACGTAGAATCTAGGTGGGAGATGGTCACAGCCTCCAGGCGAGAGATGCTGGTGGCTCTCACAAGCCTGGCGGTGCTGGGGCTAGAAAGGAATGGACCCATTTGGGTAGAGCCAAAGGTCGCTCTGATGGATGGGATAAAGGAGGTGTTATAGAGAGAGGAATTGAAGGCTTGCGTGAGAAATGCTTGGGAGAACCCTTTGAGGGCAATTCTGAGCCTTTTATTTCTGTCATGGTGGCCCACTTCACAATAATCCTGAGAGTCAGTGCAAGCTAGAAGTTAAAAGTGCCTTCTGTCCCTAGAGGCCATTATTTGCAGCGTGTCCCCAGGTTGGGCAGGACAACGATGCTTACCCCCTGTCCCCAAGTCACAAGTGTGCAAGTGGATGAGCATGAATAATTAACAAGTGTCCTAAGGGGTTTTGACAGTTGCTTTTTCACGGGCTGCACAAGATCTCCCCTATCTCTCCCAGCCCCCAGCAGCTGCTGGAGTGCCCCGATTGTGCGAATCATCACAAATCGATACTGAAGTCATAAGCACGGGCGTTGTTGAGTGGAATGGGTGGACTAGCAGAGTCAGGCACATCTGCAAAGGATAACCATTGATTATCTATTCAGCAGTAGCAGAGCCTCCATCTCTCCCCAGTGAGAAGTGAAATGCTGGTCAGTTGAGAGCAGAGTAAACTCACTGTATCAGCTACCTACTGCCACAATAATGCTGCGTAACAAACATTCACAGAAGCCCAGTGGTATATGACAGTGCTTGTTGCTCATGAGCCTGGGGTCTTTGGGCAAGGTGGCTCTGCTCTGCTCTGCTGTTCTTGACTGGGCTCTTTCACCTCTCTGTGTGTGGCAGTCTTGGGGGTGCACTGCTTATATCTTGCTTCGAAAAGGATTTTATGTTCAGCTGCAGGGTATGTAGTTACTTGTTAGCCTAGAGCTGTTGGTGTCTTCAGGACCTCCCTCAGCTTTCAAGCCAAAGGCACACAGTTGGGGTGCAGCCCTCAGATAATGATCGGACAGATCAGGGTGCCGGAGCCTGGCCATTTCTGCCCAATGCTAGACTCCTACGAAAGGAGGTCTTTGTTCCGGAGCTCCTTTTGGGTTGGTTGAGACTTGGTCAGAGATGGATCATGACCTGAGGCTCTCTGCCCAATCCTGCTTCCTCTCTCCTTTCCTATAGCAAGTGTCAGATCTGCATGATGGTCCACTTACCTGTGTTACCCAGACGACCTGACTGACACATTGGTCTTGGATGGCCTTGGCTGGGATGGCTGGGGTGAGTGAGCTGTGCCCCATGGGACTCTCACCAACTAGCAGGTCAGCCAGGGAGTGTTCTCATGGCGATGACAGAGGTGTGAGACATCAAGCAGAAACATGCAAGCCTTCTTGAGACCTAGGCTTGGGACCGGCATAGTCTGTCTTCTGCTTCATTCTATGGGCTAAAAAAATGTGACATGGGGAAGGAAGCACCCTGCCTCGATGGAAGGAGCTCCAAGGTCCCATGACAAAGCAAGAAGGGTATAGAGAGAGATGCATTACTGGGGCCATCCTTACAATTTGCCACACTCGTTGCCATTGGATGACCCATCCTGGTGAAAGGCATGCCAGCCCCCGAGCCTTCGCCCATGCACCGCCTCTCCCTAGAAGTCTTTTCTCCTTGTACATGAATCTTCGCCTCTTTCCTGGCCTCCCACAGCTATCCCAAGCCATCGTCCTCTGCGACGTCCTTCCTGAGCACCGTTGCTGTCTCCTCCACATCCCCGGGATTCTCTCTGTGTCAGAACTGAGTTTTCATTGTGCTGGTCAGATGCAGATTTATTTGTTCTGCCTGGTTCCAAAATGGGTGTTAGACAAGCATTTGTGTGGCAGAGAAGAGTATACATGAGTCAAACTCAAATAAGAGACCTAAATGGGAGTACTCATATGTGAAATGAAGATAATGTTTATATCTCCTTCACAGGCTTGTTTAGGAGAATTAAACAAGACTCTCCATGTTCAGCATTTGATATGTCCCTGATATATTTATTATAAGTGGTCATAGACCTACACATAAAATCTAAAACAGAAAGCAGCTAGAAGAAAATAATAGAAGAATAATTCGATGACCTTTTGGGTCGGCAAAGATTTCTTAGAAAGGGTTCAGAAGCCAGTGCAGTGGCACATGCCTGTGGTCCCAGATACTCAGGAGGCTGAAGTAGGAGGATCCCTTGAGCCCAGGTACTCGAGGCTGCAGTGAGCTATAATGATGCCACTGCCCTCCAGCTTGAGTGACAGAGTGAGATCTCATCTCTAAGAAAAGTAAAAAGAGAAAAGGGTTCAGAAAGCATGAATCATAAAAGAAAAAAAATAATACACTGGGTTTCACCCAAAATAAAAACGCCTGCTCATCAAAATACATCTTTAAGAATATAAATAGGCAAGCCACAGACTGGAAGAAAATATTGCAAAACATATATCTGACGAAGAACTTGCATCCAGAACACATAAAGAATTCTTACAACCGGATAATAAAAACACAAGCAATCTAATAAAAAAAAAAAGACTTGAACAGTTAGCTCATGTGAGAATATATGCAAATGGTCAATAATTGGCATGTGAAAAAGTGCCCAACATTATGGGTCATTAGAAAAATGCCAATTAAAAGTACAATAAGATACTGCTATACACTCAGCAGAAAGGCTAAAACTAAAAGAACAACACCACCAAATGTGGGTTAGGATGTGGAGGAGTTGGGACACCCTACGCAGCTTGTAGGCATAGAAAATTGCACAGTCGTGTTGGAAAACAGTTTGACAATTTCTCAAGAAGCTTGACATCTATCTACCTGTGACCCGGCAATCCACAATGAGGTATTTATCCAAGAACAATGACAACAAATGTCCATAAAAAGCCTTGAACACAAATGTTCATAGCAGCTCTCTCTGTAACAACCTTAAACTGGTGACAGTCTAAATATTCATCTACAGGGAAATAGACAAAAAGACTGCTACCTATTTGGACAGTGAAATATTACTCAGCAATTTAGAAAAGCAACAAAACTATCGATTCATACAATAACATCGATGAATCTCAAAAAGGTACCGCAGAGTAAAAGAAGTCCACACCAAGAAACCACATTTTGCACGATCCCATTTGTGTGAAATTCTAGAAGAGGCAAAACCAAACTATGATGTCACATCAGAGCGGTCGTTGCTTGGAAGAGGAGGAAAGATTTGACTGGAAGGAGACAGGAGTGAGCTCTCTAGGGGGATTTAATATGTTCTGTCCTGTGTGCGACTTGTCAAAATATTAATAGATTGAACAACACACTTTAGATCTGCTCATTTCATTGTATGTAAAGTAGACCTCAATTTTTAAAAAAAGAAATATGAGCCACTGTTATTACTGTCATTATTTGTGTGTGTGTGTGTGTGTGTGCACGAGGCACCATGGCTTTGTCTCACAGTCACTAAGTCACTAAGTGTCACGAAGGCAGGACCTCGTATTTCTTGGTTCCATGGTGCACATAGTAGGTACTCAATAAATGCTTGTTGAATGACTTCATGAATGAATAAATGAATGAGTGAATATTTGAAAAGGGAGAGAGAAGGAATGAAAGAAATTTCCGGCTTAAAAAAAAAAAGTGTAGCTGGGAGAGACACAGTCCTGTATTTACAGCCCCGCAGCATCCCGTTCTGGTTTGCTGGATGAATCCAGGCTCTGCTGACATTCATACCTCCATATTTACAAGAGAGCCCCAGGGCTGCTGGGGAACTAATTCGGCATCTCTGCGAAATCATTTGCCTTTAGAAAAGCAGATGTAAATACTCCCCACTCCACTGAACAGAACGGTTCCACTGGGCTATCAGAAACAGTCCTTAAGAACATCTTTTAATTTGCTCAGCAAAAGATTGATAAAGGGGAGGCCCGGAGCTGGGTCCAGGGAAAAGGAAGGGAAACTGACATTATCGAGGGCCACCGTGCGTGCGTCCTGGCCGGTGTTGCGCTGAGTGTTCTCACACGCCATCAGCTCCTTTATTTCTTACCATGCAGTCTGCAGGGACCATTGTCCCCTTGTCACAGCTGAGAAAATGGAGTCTCAGAAGCGTCCCAGGTGAGTTCCACTCTGCTGGGGTTGGCACCGAAACCCAGGCCTGCCTGACACTTGGCGGGAGTGTGAACCCCAGGGTGCAGTTCCAGCTCTGACACCTGCTCGCGGGGCGCCCAGGGGTATATCACTCTCTGAGCTCCACCTTCCTCATCGGTACAGAGAGGGTGCCTTGCCTCCTCTGCCTCCTGAGGGCGGGTCACAATGACAGCATCCGGGGCACACTCAGAAAATGCGAGTGGTCATTATTCTCAGCCCCGCCCACCTGGGACACAGGCTGAGAGTAACCCCCAGGGAGAGCAAGAACTGGCTCTTGCCTCACCCAGGACAGCTGGGCATGTCACCTGCCAGGAAGTCCCCTGTCAGGCTGTTGACGCAGGGGGCTGGCACCCGTTTCTCCATGGACTTTCTGTTGTGCTGCCTTCTAAGTTGACTCTGAAGCTCACTGCTCTCCTCACACCTCCATGGCCACCACTCTGGACTGACCACTTTCATCTCTCACCTGAATCCCCGGCCTCTGAGTTGGTTTCCCTACTTCTCTTCTTGTCCCTTAGAGTCTATTTTCCGGCCGGCAACCGGAGAGAGCCCTACAACTCTCAGGTCAGGTAAAAGCTCTGCTCCAAATGCTGCCATGGCTCTAGGGGGACAACCTCGTTCTAGTTTGCCCAGAACTTTCCCTGTTTTGGCACTGAAAAGTCCTGTGTCCCAGGAACCCCTTCAGTCCTAGCTAAAGTGGGAGGGTTGGCCACCCTAAATGGCCCCTGTCTTACTCTGGCCAACAAACATCTTCACAAAGTTCGACAAGGACGTACTCCACCTGGTCCCATCACCTCTCTGATCTTGTCCTTCATTCCTTACCCTTTGCTCACCCCACTCCAGCCACACTGGCCTCCTTGCAGGTGCTCAAACTTGTCATCCATGCTCCTGCCTCAGGGCCTTTGCACTGGCTGCTTCCTCTGCCCAGAATGTTCTCCGAGTTATAGACATGGCGGGTTCCTTCACTCCCTTCAGATCTTTATCTAAACGTCTCTTTCTCAAGGAGGCTCTACTCTCTGCTCATGCTATTTAAATGCTCGCCACACCAGCCCTAATGTCTTCTCTTCTACTTTACTTTTTCCCAGCCACGCTTTTCATGATCTAATAATACCTTGCATAGGTACTTACTTCTCTTGTTCGCCATTTGCTCCTACCCCAGCTAGAATGCAAATGTCACGGGGGCATGTACATCTGCCAGCATTATTCCCTGATTGATTTCCAGTGCTAGATACCTCCTGCCACCTAGTAGGTGTTTTATGAATGAATTTCAACCATGAGTCAGGGCCGGGATCTCACAGTTGGATGGAGAGAGCCCCGAGTAAAACAGAGAGCTGCAAGCTGTGCTGCCAACACAGCGCACAGGTGCGCGGGAGGCTGCGGCAGAGCCCCCAGCCCCACCTGGAAGTCAGGAAAGGCTGAGACCTGGAGGAGGAGGGGCGATTAGTGACTTGAAGAGGCCGGTGAGACTGGGGTAAGCCCCCGAGGCCAGCAGCGGTGTCTGGCTTGTTCAATCTGTTGGGTGGACGCTCAACAAATTACCTGTTGCATGAACGAGTGCGTGAGTGAATGAACGAGTGTTCCAGGGGGAGATAAAAGCACGTGAGAAAGCCCAGAAAGGAGAAAGACCAGTGTCCAGGGCAGTGGCAGGCAAAACAGGTGGCGACCACATCACTCAAGAGCCTGGGTGTGGTAACACCTA
>VBSM01003230.1:744372-773025 GCA_008086735.1 Cheirogaleus medius | reverse complement strand
GCAACAGAGTGAGACTCTGTCTCAAAAAAAATAAATAGATTAAAAAAAAATAACGATGATGTTAGCACCATAATAGTAATTATAGCAGCTCACATCTATGGGGCGCTTACAAAGTGCTGGGAGGGATTCAAAGTGCTTTCTCATGCATCCACTTGTTTAATTCTCACATAACCCTTTGCCTTAGCCTTGGTCTTAATGCACATTCCCTAAGAAATAAACCTGAGGCAAAGTTTAAATGTTCGTATGTTATTGGAAGGCTCGATCTCCAGGCCATGAGACGGAGGGAGAAGGGAAGTGAGGCAGGAAAGATGAGATCTCAGGCCGGTCGTGCACTACTAAGCCAGCCCCGGTGTTTCCATGGCTAACGTGGCCTGCGCCCCGTTAGGCTGCAGAAGAAAACTGCCTGGTGTGGCCCAGCGGAAGGAATGGAAAGAGAAGTGTGTCCACTGGCTCCCTCAAATCTCCTGTCTCCCCGTGGCCAATGTGCACCCCATAAGAGCCCCCTTCATAATCTGCAAATGGTGGGAGGAGCCAGAGACCCCAGGCTTTGGCTTCAGGTGGTGGGATTTGATGCGCACGGAGTGTGTTGCCATAGCAACAGCTGTGATTCAGGAAGCAGTTGAGGATCCAGGAGTCAGATGAGACCAGGAGAAACTGAGAGGGTGCATGAGATGGATCCAATACCATCATCATTATGCTGACCTCACAAAAAGGAAACCGAGGCCCGGAGAGGCTTCAGAGCTGGCACAGCCGTGCAGCCAGCCTATGGTGGGCTTCATGCTACACTGAACACGATTTGGACTGCTCAGGGCTGCAGAGGAAGAAAGAATGTGGACCTAAATCTTTGAGATAAGAACTCGGAGGTGCTGTCAGGGTTCTTCAGTGCACCCCAGTTATCTACAGTCGACCCAGAGACTGAACTATCCTCAGATCATTCCTCTCGAGCTCCAGGAGACAGCAGGAACTGGAGGGGAAACACTAGGCTCAGGTCTGCTGCAAACTTACTGTGTGTCTTTGGGCAATAGATGCTCCTTATCTGGTCCTGTTTCTGCTTATGAAAAAAGAATGGGGCTATTCTAATGCAGTGGTGCTAGCTGGGCCCCGCCAGTGGTGTCTTCTCCTCAGCCACAGAGAGCGCCCCTGCCTGGCCCCGTGCGTGCCCTCCAATGCCCGCCCAGGGACTCCCACACACAGGTGTAGTCCAGGACAGGAGTCCTGATGCCCACCTGGCTCGAAACGAGATACCTGGTGAACCACCAGCAGCAAGAATAATTTCTAGGACCTTCCTCTTTTGGGAAAAGACACGTTTAAACCCTTCTGGAGGCTTCTCGCGCCATGACAATTTGGTACAAGTCACTCGAGCCATTAGACATGAAGTTGGTTTCCTCAAAGATGGGAGAACAGCGTGGGTACCTAAAGATCCATCCCCTACCCCACTCCACTTTCGAGGGGGGATCCTTGAGGTTGGAGTGAACAACAGGAGTGAACGGTTGCTAGGGCTGTGCACTTGTGCGAGGCCCAGACGGAGCAGCCTGCCTGTGCCAGGGCTGGGAATCCTTCCAGACGTTCCCTGCACCGGCCAGACAACCAGGCCCAGAGACTCGAAGGAGGTCAGAGGGAGGCTATCGTTAGGAAGAGCACTGAACCAGGAGTCAGGAGCTCTGAACTCTGATCCCAGCTTCTTCAGTGCCAACTCGGGTCAGTCACTTGGTCTGGTTGAGCCTCAGTTGCCTAATCTGTAAAATGGGTGTAATAATTCTTGCCTTGGTGCTTCTGCGGGCCAGATAGGCTCTAAAATTCAGGGTATTCTCTTCTAATCCTTATTACTTAAAAAGAAACGAAGACTTAGAGAGGCGCAATAAACTGCTTAGAAAATGGCAAAGCAGAAGGAAACCGTAGCACACTCCCAGAGACTGGCCCTATTACTCCCAGAAGGAGCGGGCAGGCCTGGCTTTGTTTAGCCAGAGGGGGACTGCGAAGGTGAAGCTCTGTGACCCATAGACCGTTCTACCCGCCCACCTTACAGGAAAGCGTCGTCTGCACTGCCAGGCTTGGCCCGTGGCATCATTACCAAGAATGCTGGATATTTTGGAATCAGAGCCCTGGGTTCAAATCCCACCTCCACTTGTCTGTCCTCTCTGAGCTTCAGTGCCTGATATGGGGGAGAGGCACTAACACCCTGTGTCAGCCCTTGTGAGCGCCCCTGTCCCCGCTCACCCAGTGACGAGGAATTGCTATTTTATAGGTCAGAGCCAGCCGCAGTCACTGAACTCCCTTGCCAGGGCTCAGGCCACCGTGTTTTAAAGCATTGCATCCCCCAGTGGGGGTCCTTTCCCTTCTCCTGCAGACCCTCCCCGGCAAGCCAAGCGGAAGCTGGGGGTGGTGGGGCAAGGGAAGGCCAAGGGTTTGGGAAATGCAGCTACGCCTCTCCCTCCCCTTTGCAGCAAACTTGGGCAGGAAGCCCATGAACTTCAGATTCCGGGAGATGGGAAGAGGGTTCCATCCACTCCACCAAGTCCTGCAAGCTGCAGGCTGCACACCCTGTGAGCACGCCCCTACCACCGAGCGCGGAATAGGGCCTTCAAGCCGCTATTTACAAAGGAGTGTTTGAGTCACTTTCCCTTTCTCCTTGCACGTGTAGAATGCAGGGGGTGACTGATAGGGCGGCGGATCCCCAAGCCCTGCCTCTTAGAAGTGACGTTTGAATGTCACCGAGCACGGTGCCCGGCTCCTCACAGACATGCAAGGCCTGGGAGCTGTGATGGTTCCTAACAAAAGGTGACAGGGTCACTGTCTCACCTTGTCACCAGGACTGCTGCTTTGCATCTGTCACCGTGCTCTGGAGGTAGCTGCCCATGCTGACAGGTAAATAAGCAACCGGGTCCAGGCAGTGGGAGTCCAGCCTAAAGTGCCCGTCACCTCCGAAAGGCAGCGGTGATTTATCACAGCCAGAGCCTTCTACGGCTGCATCCGGCATCTGCTGGCGTGGGCTTCTTCCTGCAGCAATGACAGTCTCCTCTCTCCTGGTCTTTCTACTTAGAGTCTCTGGGACTGGGGAAGAATGCAGAGCCTCAACTCCCCACCCCTGCATTCTGCAGAGAGCCAGGGGCCTTGGGACAGGGTGGGTCTGTGTCGGCCTGGAGAGGGCCTCTGGGCAGGGCTGATGTCACGCAGCCACGGGAGGAGGACCTGTAGCTGCCGGGCTGCCGATGGGGCAGCGGCGGGGCGGGGGGCGGGGGCAATGCACATACTTCCAAGTCCACCCCCTGCCTCCTCTAATAAGCCGTCAGCTTCACCAAGCCAGGGCCTTGGGCTTTCCCATTCTCAGCTTTACCCACGGTGCCTGCAACCGGGACATGGACATGGCGTGGTGGGAGGGCCAATCAATGTTTGTTGAATGAATAAGTGTTAATTGAGTTCTAAACTCAGCTCTGCCGTCGAGTGCCTTTGGAAAACTCTTTTCCCTCTCTGAGACTCATTTTTCTCCACTGTAAAATGGCCTTGAGGCTTTCTTCTAGTCCTGGTGGTCTAGGGATCCTTCTAACACCTGGGCACCCTGTTAAAAGTGGCCTCAGGGTATGGACGCAAGAGGAAACCTTTGGGGGAGCCACTTAACCCACCTGGATCCACGACCACGAACAGCCTCAGCCCTGAAATAACTTTGGTTACATTAGCAGGGAAGCCACAGCGTGGTGCGGCCGTGCAGATGGACCCTCCGGCGTGGGCATCAGACGGCAGCTTCTGAGCCCAGAGAACCACGTCGCCACTGTTTACTGGACTCTATGTGACAAGCACTGTGCTGAGTGCTTCATACGCATCTGACTCCTCACAGGACGCTGGTGCTAGTTTAGACCAATTTTACAGACAGGTAAAGGAGAGCCCGGAAAGAAGTGAACTCACTGAGGTCACACAGAGGGCCTGCTGGGTCTGAGGCACGAGTGGCAGAGACCAGGGCAAGGCCACTCTGATGTGCCAGGTAGCGGAAGTGGTAAAGTGAGGCTGGGATGGTGCTTCCACCCGGGGTGCTGGGGTGAACACGCTGCCCTGGCGGGACTGCAGTCAGTTTGCAGGGAGGAGGATTGGGTTGGTGAATGCCTTCTGCTCCAGGCGGTGTTGGGTTGTGGGGGGACTTTAAAGGCAGGGGGATGGTTGTCACCTTCTGGGATGTTAAATTGACTTTTAATGAGCATCTCCAGGATTTCTGTTTGCCGCCGAACAGCGAGGGAAGCTCTGTCGTTATCAACTGGATTTAACCTATTTGGGGCATCACTCGCACATCGTGGAAGAATAATGAGAGGGTTCTTCTTTTACAAAAACGTACTTCATAAAATAAACGTCCCATACATCTTTAACAGGGAACTCCGAAGATAATTTCATCTTTATTTTTCTTCATAGCCCTTCTCGCGGTCTGACAGTGTATTAATTCTCTTGCTTACCGTGTGTCTGCCGCCAGAGAGGCAGGGTCACTCTGCCCGCCCAGCCCTGCACCCTCTGCGTGGGGACCGGCGCCGGCACATAGGAGGCACTCGACAAATACTGGCTGAGTGACCGTTACCGGCACATGACGAGCAGTTCCTGGAAACACACAGGCTCCGGGCCCTACAATGTCCCTGAAACTCCAATGGCAGGAAGGCCGTGCAAATCTGCCCCTGACTTCCATAATTGCCTTGTTTGGGGACCAAGCTGGGAGCTTGGGATGTATTTATCTGATCATTCTGTGAATAATAATGATCATTATTAAGAAATTAAATCACCACCTACGTTTGCATATCGCGTGTCACGGGCTGCATGGTGACCCTCTAAAATCCACAGGTTGAAGTCCTAACCCCCGGACTGAGAATGTAACTGTAAATAGAGACAGAATCTTAAAGAGGTGATTGAAATGAGGTCATTAGGGCGGCCCTTATCCCCTTATAAGGGGAAATTTGGACACACAGGGAGACACCAGAGGTGTCCACATGTGAGGAAAGACCGTGCAAGGACAATGCAGGAAACTGGACATCTACAAGCCAAGGACCGAGGCTCAGGAGAAACCACCCCCACCAACACCTTGATTTCAGACTTCCCACATCCAGAACCATGGGCAAATGCACTCTGTTGCTTAGGCCACCCAGGCTGCAGTATTTTATGAAGGCATCTCTAGCAAACTCATACATAGTTTGCTATCATCTTCTTTCCCAAATCTCACTGGATTCTAGTAACTGTTATTCCCATTGCTGAGGTGAGAAACTGAGGCCCAGGTAGGGCAGTGGCTCGTCTGAGGCTCCGAGACTCCATGGGTTCCACTGCGGGAACCGTGGGGAGAGTACATGAGCGAGGGTCTTGCCCATGCCGACCCCACACCCAAGCTTTTGGGGGCTGCATCCTCCATGCCAGGGCCCTGACTCTTTGCAGAGGGCCCAGCTGCTTCCTCCATGTGTCCCCCAGCTCTTTGCAGGGAGCAGGGCCCCTCCTGTGAACGGCAGGTGGGGGGTGGGTGCTCCTCAAATGGCATTTGGTGCAGACACACCAAGTGAGAGTGTCCCAGCATCCAAGACGACAGAGCCCGCTGTGGCACCGCCCGGCTGCATCAGAGAGGCAGGAAGCCGGCGAGGTCTTCCAGAGAGCAGCTCCGGTGAACCCCAGCCCCTGCCCATCCCGCTCCCCTCCCCACTTCCGCCTGCAGACTCTGGTGAGGACGGTCCGAGCTGAGGTCTCTCCTTTTTGGAGTGATCTCGTATCCGTTGTTATGGGTTGAATTGTGTGCCCACTCCCCACCCTGCAAAAAACAAGATATGTTGAAGTTCTAACCCCCAGCACCTCAGAAAGTGACCTTATTTGGAGACAGAGTCTTTACAGAGGTAATCAAGTAAAAATAAAGTCATTAGGGTGAGCCCTTATTGAATAGAAAAAGGGCAAATTCAGACACAGGGACAGACAGACACAGGGACGATAGCATGAAGAGACCCAGGGGGAAGAGGGGACCATCCAGCTAAGGAGAGAGGCGCTCGCAGCTCTCAAGCAAATAACCTGGATGACACCTTGCTGTTTGGGCTGCGACCCTCTAGGACTGTGAAACAATACGTTTCTGCTGTCTAAACCCCCCGGTCTGTAGCACTTTGTCACAGCAGCCTCTGCAAACCGACACACCAGTGACCCAACGGGAATTCCTCCCCGCTGGTGGGCGCTGTGACTGGCCGCATGAGAGGGGTCTCGGGGACGGAGGCGCATTTGGGGTGGGCTATGGAGTCGACGCCAGTGGGAGGTCGCCGACACGGAGGCAGCGCTGATGTGGGCATACGCACCTTGGCAAAAAGGGGATATGTTCAAGGTTCTTGAACGTTACTGTGGGTGCACATTTGTAGGGATGCATGTATTAACATGTCTGTGTGCCACATGCATTCGGGGTGTGTGGGCTCGTTTATTTGTTCATTGGCTCATTCATTCATTCATTCATTCATTCAAATGTCTTGAATGCTTGCGTACACTTACACACAATATAGATAAGCAAATAGGCAAAGGAAATATGATAGCACAAGCATGAGGATTAAAGGAGCATGGAGAAGGAGCACTGATTTCAGTTTGATATAGCAGGGAAGACTTCCTGGAGGAGGTAACACCTGAGCTGAAACCGGCAGGTGAAGAGGAGGAGGAAGGCCATGGCATGTAGACACATAGGGAGAGAAATAGCCATATACATCCCAAACTACAAACGGTTTGGGTCGGTTCCATTCTTTGGAACTGTCCCACCCCTAGCTACAGCCTTTTTCAACCCTCCAGAGCCCCAGGTAGCATGGTCGTAGCACAGAGAGGAGGCACAGATGCCAGGGAGCCAACGCTTTATTTTGTTCAGACCAAGCACGCTGGGAGCCCAGCGCCCCTGCGGGATCTGGTTCTGTGGGCCCGTCTCGCCTCTTGAGGGTGGCCTTGCTGGCTGGCTCCAGACTGAGGGCCCTGGGGGGAGGCCTGGTCAGTCTCTCTCCAAACAGTTGTGGAGCTGGGAAGTCTTCAAGGGCAGCCGCATCGCAGGAGGCTGAAAACACCAGATCAGAGTTGATGCATTGGGAGAGGACGGGTAAGTTTTGCTGGAGAGAATGAATGGGGTGGAGGGCTGGCGTTCTGCATTCCCGGGTGGCATTGCTATATCGACTCCACCCGCAGAGAGAGAGGAAGGGCAGGATGTAGGCGGCAGATGGGAAGCAAGTGGAGGAAAAGTTGGGACAGATTTCCCGAAATTTCCCCGTGCAGGGTAACCTGGCATTCATTGCCTCCACTGGGTGCCACGCCCTGTGCTAGAAATCTCTCGTATTCTCACGAAACCCACAGAGTTACTTTAGGCTGTTGGTATTAACACCCCCATTTTCCAGCTGAGGACAGATGTCCAGCAAGACCACATCACTTGCCCAAGGTCGCACGGCTGCCTACAGGGAAGAGCTGAGCTTTCGGGGGCTCGTGTGGTTCCAAAGCCCCCTGTACATTTGCATCGCGGGGGCCGGGGCTGTACCGTGTAGCTCAAAACTTACGTCCTCAGAGAAGAGCCCTGCTCAGGGGAGGGAAGGGGACTTGAGTTTTAAAAAAAGAGTGGCAGAGACAAGATGTTCCATGATGACTTCTGCTCAGGGCTGTTCCCCTTACGGACGTGTGCCCTTTACTTGGCCTTTGAAACTGCTTTCTGTTTCCCCGGGAGTGTAATAATGTAAATGAATATCAGATCTTTACTCAGTAATTGAGAGCAGAGAGGCCATGTTAAGCCAAATTAGTTTGCGCTGATAGAACCCAAGCCCATCTCCACGGAGGGGGCAATGGCTTTTTGATGGGCTGAGGGAGGCTCTCGAAGAAGCAGGTCTCTGGAAGCAGAGGACGTGTGGCTCATTGGGGTCAAGGTGGCCCGGGTGGGTGGGGGCTGCGGCAAGGCGGGTGCCAAGCAGCCACGTGCAATCGCGCGACCACCTGGGCCTTGAGCCGCGGCGGGTTCTGAGATTCAGCGACTGGGAGATTTATTAATACAAAGGCCGTGGGCCGCCGGGCAGCTGCGATGTCACTCAGGAAGATAGCTGGAAAAAGCTTTTCTAAGGAAAACTTCTACAGAGAAATGCAGGGATTCTAGAGTTTTGAATCCCAGTTCTGCCTTGGTGATTTTGTTACCAGTGACGTCACCTGTCTGACCCTCAGTTTATCAACCTATAAAATGGAAATAAATAATACCAACCACCGCTTGGGGTTATGAAGGGTACTTAGGACTGCCTGACATATAAGCTCTGTAAATATAAGCCGTTGTTAGCAATGGATTCCTCTTCCTACCTTTACTGCGGGGCATGCCAGGATTCGTGCTGGGAGGAGGAGGGAGGGCAGAGAGAATTGCTTCTTCCACACTGCTGTTCTGTGATCTTTGCGCTTGCCCCCTCCACCCCCAACCTTGGGCCTCAGTTTCTCTCTCTATAAAAGGCAAGCACTGCACTCCGCTATTCCGAAGGCCACTTCCAGCCGGCCTTCTGTGCAGCCGTGATCCCGCCGCAGGTCTCCCCGCCTTATGTGAACAGAATGCCATCAGCTGCCCCCACCCCACGTAGAATGGGATTGAGAAATTGTCACTAGGATGGGGAAACTTTAAAAGTCCAGCACCTTCTTTGGCATCACCCCCCAAGACCCTCTTGCTTTCGGATGAGGCTGCATTTCAAGCAACAAAAATACAGCAGAGGGATTCTGATAGGCAACACATCACTTTAGCCAAAACATCTCAAAACCCTCGTCTCTAGAGACAGCAGTCCCGGCACTAAAGGCGGTAACGGCACCTGGTCTCCTTAAAGCTGCCAGACCTGGTGAACGTTCTTGTTTTCATTCCCCAAGAAGAGCGGTCCCAGCCTGTGTTGCTTTTACCTGGGCTGGTTCCTACTTCTGGAGATACTTCTTCATTATGCTCTCCACGTCATCCTCTTTCCTCCCGGCCCCCGGCTCTCGGTGCTCGGGGGACGTGCGCTCTCCGCCGTCACCTGCAGGTCGTGGGACTCCCGGGCGAGTCTTGATGCTGTCGGCACTTTTGAAGGACACGATGGAGCTGGAGGAGGAGGAGGAGTCGGACAGGTGGGCGGGGTCCTCCCTGGGCTCCGGGCTCTTTTTCAGAATGGTCTTGATCCCCGAGAGATAGGAACGGTCAGCCTCTTCCGTCTCAAAGTGGACACTCGAACACTTTGAACCATCTTGCCTGTCTTTGGCCGCCCTGGCCAAGGACGTAGGTGTGTCAGGCTTCCGGATGGCGGGGAGGAAGTCATCGAAGTCCACTTTGGTCTTGCGCTCGTAGTCGAGGCTAGGGAGCTTCCAGCTGAACGGGTCACTGCTCAGAGGCTCCTCCATCAGGTGGGCAAACTGGCGGTTCTGGAAGACCAGCGGCTCCTTCCCGAGGTCTGGACAGCCCACATAGTCCACCGGGGACTCCAGACACCGCCTCCGAGGACGCAGCATGGGTGACAAGAGCCCGTCCCCGGGTCTGGTCGGGGAGCTCAGTTTTCTCCCCAAGTTTGGCGTGGATTCTAAGAGAGACTCGCAGGAACTGAACCGGGTCTTCGGCTTCTCGGGCAGCAGGGACGTGCTCTCCACGGCGTCTGAAGAGATGCATTTCAGACTGGTGGACCGCAGGAGGCCAGCCGACGTCCCCGCGGCCCCCTCCAATTCCAGGGGGGATTTTGCCCCAAACCTCAGTGAGAGGTCGCCCTTGTCGCTGCTGGCTCTGCCCCTCCTTAGCGTGGAAGCCCCGGTAGTCTGGTAAATGGGGAGAGTGGGCCAGTCCTCCAGGCCCAGCGCCGACCCCTGGCCTCTCTGGGCTCTCTTTCTCCGAAGTCCTTCCACGAACTCCGAGAGGGCCGCAGAAGGACTGGGCAGCTTTTCCCTCGGCAGCGGGGATGTGTCTGCTCTCCGGGAAGCCAGGGGAGAAGACAGAGCTTCTAATCTCTCCGTGGGCTTTCTCTGGACACCGGACCCTTCGCCATCCCCAAAATGACAATACTTTTGCCGGTGGAGCGAGTGGGGAGAGACAGACTTGTCTCCCGGGGTCTTGCTGCGGACGTCCCAGACTCTGCTCAGCGCCGACGCCGGCTGGGGCATCTCAGCGTCCCCGGCCTCTTCGTTCACCCTGTGCCGAGAAGAAAAATGCGGTCGTTGGAAATTGTACGATTCATACAATTTGTGCGATCGGTGCGAGAGCCACTAAGCACAGGCACTAATATTATTTTTCTTTGGAAATGCCATCCCTAACGCACTCTCAAATGAACCATATGATTTAATGTGCAAATTCAAGCCATGTAAATGATTTCTTGTTGCTTTCTGAAATGCAATTTCTGTCTATAATTAAACCCAGCTAAGTACATTTGAGTAGATTAAAACTGTAGCTAGGAAGGATGAATTAGATTTATGAGGCATCATATCTGACAGGATAGGACCTATCATCCCAGGGCTTACTGTGAAATAAGTAATTTGCCTCTCCAAGACTAGAAGGGGGCGCACGGGGGATATTTATTTATTTAGGGCCCAGCCCAGACAGTCCCACCGAGCGGGGCTCTGAGAGTCAACGGTCCAAACATGCGTCTCCAAGTGCTGCTCTGCGACATCCCGGATTGCTCCCTGGGGTGAGGTTTCTTCGGGGAGGGGGGAAAATCGATACCCCCACCCCAGAGGAAAGATTCACATGAAACCAACTTGCAACCAAGGCTACACCCAAGCGGGCAGACGGCTGCTATTCTGGGACTACAGCAGACGCGGGTTTTATGCAGAGGGAGTTTGTTGCAGCGGCGCCAAAAACACGTCGCCTCGGAAAAGCAGGAACCTCGCAGTGGGACAAAATTACAGACTAGGAAATAAAGGGTCTCATTTAAAGGAGAGAGACTGGAGTCCATCAACCCTTCCTTTCATAAATAAAATCTATTCGTCCTCCCTCTAGGAGAAACTACCCCTTTCCCGCCCACCGGCAAAGTTATAATTTATACAAAAGCAGAAGAGGCACCGGATGTCAGAGCGTTGGCATCGCCGACAAAGCCCCGGGCTCAGGCCGGAGCTGAGGCCGAGAGCAACACAGACGTGGGTTTCCCGTCATGAGACTCTGGGCGCTTTGTTGGTCAGACTCTAACAGGACAAGGACTGAGAGTTTTATGCACAGAGCGTGACGGGATTCTGCTGCAGGGCTCTGGAGAAGGCTTCTTGCCTACTCAGTGGGGTATTGCCAGCCACCTCTGCCCACGATCACACAGCAGTTTAGGAGAAAAAGGACCGACCACGATGCCCCCGGTGGCTTTTGAATCTGGGAAGGAAGCCTAGCCAAAGGCCCCTGCAGGTCATGCCTCGGAAGGAACGGGAGGGGACGGGTCGGGTAGGGGATCAAGGTCTCGTCCAGGGAAATGGGTAGGGGACTGCAACAGACTGGATGTTGTGTCCCCCAAAAATTCATATGTGGGAACGTAATTCCCAGTGTGATGGTGTTAGGAGGTGAGGCCTTTGGGGGGGTGATCGGGTCATGAGAGCAGAGCCCTCCTGGATGGGATTAGCGCCGTTACGATGAGAGACCCCAGAGGGCTCCCAGCCCCCTTCCGCCACGTGCGTGCACAGTGAGAAGATGCCCTTCTAGGGACCAGATGCTGAGTGTGGCAGGACCTGGATCCTGGATTTCCCAGCCTCTACAACTGTGAGAAATAAATTTCTGTTGTTTACGAGCCACTCAGACTACGGTGTTTTGCTATCGTAGCCAGAAGGGACTGAGACGGGCACCTAGACACTGCCTTCCTGAGCTCCTGAGGACGGAGATTCCACCATGCCACGAGCCTGTCTCTCCGGGCTGGCTGGGAGCCCGCCCCTCCCTATTCCCCATGTCACATGCGGGGAGGAGAGTCGATGCCACAGTGTGGGGCTGGTGAGGAGACCTGGGATTGAGGTGGTGGACAGGTGAGCTGCCTCCTCTGTCACGGTCCTCACCGTCCCCCCGTCCTTCTCCTGCGTGGCCAGACTCCCCCTCCCCCACCCTGTGCCCTCCCCTCTTCCCCACTGTGCTGGGCTACACCGGTCTCCTGGGACAGGCCACGCCCTCCCTGCTTCCGGGTTTGCACGTGCTGTTCCCTTTACCTGGAGTGCACCTTCCACCCCCACCCCCGTCACAGAGCCGCCCTCGTGGCGCAGTTAGGAGCAGGAAGGAAGAGCCCTTGATACTGTGCCTGGCGCCTGATTACTCAGATAACGGCTGAGGGTTATGGTGAACAATTAATAACTAAGCATGAGTGGCCGTCAATCATGAGTCGTTAACAACGAAGGGTCATCCTTGTCCCTGCTCCTCGTCTCTGACTCTTCAGAGCCCAACGCCTGCGCCGGACTCCACGAAAGCCTCAGTGGCAGTTCCAAGAGGCCTGTCCCGGAAGAATGAACGGGCAGGTGACCTCGTGTGTCGTCATTTGTGAGAAGTGTGGGCTCCCACAGCTGGACAGAGGCCGGGAGAGGAGACGGAGGGTCCCTTTATGATCACCTGAAGGTGTGTTTGTCAACATTATTGCTTTGCAATCGTCCCCCTAATACACGGCAAGATGGCACTCACATTCACCTATTCTTTTTTTTTTTCTTTCTTTTTTAATAAACAGCTTGGAGCTGCCAGGGGCAGTGGGCTGCCGCAGAGCTGACAAAAGTCATTTCCGTCCTGTCCTGGCCCTGAAAGGAGGCGGGTGTGATGAATGTGCCTTGGACGCGCTGTCTCACACGTCGCCCGCCACGCGAGGATGATGGCAGCGGCAAGGCTCCTGTCACCGACGCTCCTGGGACTCTGCCTTCCCGTCCTGCTCACCCCAGCTCCCACCGCCACCGGGGCCACAGATGCCAGGGCAGGGCATGGGGAAAGGGAGGGAAGAGAAGTCACAGGACGAAGAGGAGGAGGAGGAGGGAAGGTGAGCCAAGGACATAGGAAAAAGAGAATGAAAGGGGAGGTAGGAGAACCACAGACCACAAGCCTGCACTGGCCGGACCCTTCTGACTGTCACTTCTGCGTCTCCTGAGTTAGCACCGAGCCTGGCACAGAGCCCGGCACCGAGCAGGTGCTCAGTGAATGTTGTAGAACTCAATCCAGGTGGGCGAAGAAGAGGCGGGAAGAGAGAAGCGGAGAGAGGGCAGAGAGGAGGGGAGAAGAAAGAGGGAGGGTTAGAGGGTGAAAGAAGAGGAAGTGAGAATGGGTTGGGGGGTGGCGAGGAAGGGGACAGGGCGGGGGTGATGTAGAGGGTGGGGAAGGAGGGGGCCAAAGCCAAAGGCAAGAGGGGAGGGGATGCCACGGATACTCTGCAGGCTGGCGACAGGATCTGCCTTCTTCAACTTTGAAATAAAAGAGGAACGGGCTGGGCCCAAGGAGAAGCAGCCAGAGCCCAGAAGTGGGGGCCTGGAGGTGGCAGCTGGGAATGCCGGTGACCAGGTCGGGAGGGCACAGGAGGAACAATGCCTTCCACAAGGTGTGGGGGCCACGCAGACCCAGCCCAGCTGCCATGGGGGGCCCAAGCGCCTGAAGTCTTGGGATCGGGGTGGGCTGAGTCCGACCTTTCCAGAATGGCCTGGTGCCTTTGGAGCCTCAGTCGGTGAGCCCGAAACAGGAACACAAGCCATGCGGTGTAGACTCTGGGGAACTGGAGAGGAGAGGTGGGGGGGGGAGAAGTGTTAGGAGGGAGGGAGGAGAGATGGGGAGGGGAGGGGAAGAAGGAAAGAAAGAAAGAAGCCACCTACGCCAGGCTGAGCGCTTCCTCTGGCTTCGCCACGCAGAGATCCACCTACAGCTCTGCGCCTGCTTGTTCTAGCTCCCACCTGCCTCGCCCCTCAGGGCAAGAGGTTCCTTGCTGCCCCTCCTGTCTGGGTAGAGACTGCAGATTTTAATCCGAGGTTAGGCACCCTCTTGTAGTCTTCGGGGTGAGGACCCTAAGCTCTGCTGTCGGAAGCTACACGATCCTGTCCCTTCCTGTCCCAGCTTTGCACACTCCAAACACATCCTACCGGGCTTCATCCAAGGGCCCGAGGAAGACTCTTTTTTCTTTTTGTTCCAGCCCTCGTTACAGGACGGCTCGACTGCGATGGGACTCCCCGGGCACTGCATGACAGATGGACAGCGGATAACCAAGATGCCTGCCTCTCAGAGCCCAGGCCGGGGGAGGGAAGATGTATACAAGGCTCTGCGAGTCCCAGGGAGACAGGTGTGCGCAGGATCGGGGGACACTGTTAGTCTCTAAGGAGAGGCTCCAGAAAGATCTTGGGGACTTCCGCTGCCTGCCCCATGGTCAGTCCAGAAAAGGAGCAGCCTCCCGGCATACCTTCTAGGGGCTGGTGTAACTGAGTGAAGGGGACAGTCAATCACCACCACGGCTACCCATGGCTGAGCACCTACTGTGTGCCATGGCTGAGTACCTACTGTGTGCCAGGCACCACACCTGGGATACAGGAGAAGACAAGCCGACAGTCCCTGCCCTCCTGGCAGCCCCGTGAGGCAGGGATTATGACCTCCAGTCACAGAGAGGCTGCGTGGTGACCTCCCAAGCACACACAGCTGGCAAGTGGCAGGGCTGGGGTTGCAACCCCAGGGCAGCTGACCCCACAATCACAAGCAGCCTTCTCTGTAATCTTTTCCAGAGCCTGAGATATGACACGAAGGGTTAATTCCTATGTTACCTCATCTAGGTAACCTCTTTATGGCTTGGGGCCTGTGTGGTTCTGCAACTCGCTAGCCATGGGGCCTTGGGAATTGTCACCTAACTTCTTTAGGCCTCAGTTTACTCAGCTGTAAAATAGGTGAAACCAGATCAACCCTGCAATGTTGTGAAGATGAGCATTCCACAGGGGCAGGGGTTTTTATTCACTGTTACCAGTGCCTCAAACAGTGTCCTAGCACATAGTAGGTGCTTAGTAAAACTGTGTTGAATGAATGAGGGAAACACAGGGTCATGGCACATAGTAGGTTCTCCATAAGCATGTGTTAGATGAATGAGTGAATCCCCAGGCCTCTGGCACATAGTAGGTGCTCAAAAAATATATGTTCAATTTATGTGTCTGCTGCATAGTAGGTTCCAATAAACGTTGATTGAGTGAACTGATGAATAACAGCATTTATATGAAAATGCTCTAATTATTAATTACTTCAAATTATAAAGGATTATTAGGTAAACTAGGATATGAAAACTCAGGAATACTGGAATTTCCACTTTTTTCTAGCTTTCAAGGCTAAAAAACAAAAAGAAAAAAAAAGAGCATCAGAAGCAGACAGGCTTAGGTTCAAACCTTGGCTCTTTCTCTTCTGAGCCAGATATCTTTTGGAGGCTGAATGTGCTCAGTTTTAAAAGTGGGAAGGACGACGTCTTAGGTCACAGGGTCTTGTTGGGAATCAGAGATGATTCCCCTGAGTGTTGGCCAGTTCTACTTCCATCTACTCCAGGTATTTCAAACAAGGCACAGGACCCTCCAGTTGAACCTGCATACATTACCTATTTGTTTCAAAGCACTACTAATAATGAATGTAGTATATATTCAAAAATCTTAACACTTGCTTGATTCTTTAATGACCTCAACCATCAGGGCTAGAGAAGACCCCAGATTGAGGGCAGATGTGAAAGAATAAACAATTCCTATGCGTGAGTCTCTTCTGAGCAGCGTAGGAAAGGGAAGTGGAGATTGAAGTGGCTGGTTCAGCCTCAGCGCAAGCGAGCTGCCGAGACAGTGTGTCCTGCTTGGGCCACACCCTTTCCCCTCCCAGATTATCTAGCGAATGTGCCCCCATCATTTTATCTCTACTGATGACCTCCATAGCAGGTGCTTCCTGAATATTGGTTGAAGAATAAACAAGGCACCTATAGGTGCACTTATTTTGTATACATCGAGATCAGTATCATCGCCCCATCCTGCAGATGAGGAAACTGAGGCTCACTTTTGACAGTCCATTTATTCAAGGTCAGACTGCTAAGTGGCAGGGCCTGGATTTGAACCCTCGATGGCCAGAGATGAAGCTCGTTCTTTCTCCTTCCGCTCCACCACCACCGGGCAGAGGCTAAGAGGAAACCTCAATCTGTCGAACTTACGTCTATACATATATACTTCTCAAAACCCACTGAGACATAGTGAACATGCCAGGAGATGCCGGGCTCACTGGCATTTGATGTGATCACACAGCAAAAAGATGTAATTCCCAGGTCTGAGTCTGGTCAGAGCCTGGGCCAGTCACAGCTACAGGAAACTCGATGCAGATTTAATGACACCATGAATCATCCCCAGAGGCGTGTTGTCACACCCATTCTTCATCCACACCCTGAAATTAAAGAGGAAATTAAAAACATATTGATGTTCTTTAATACTGCTGAGGCCTGGGATGGGAAACTAGATGTCTTTTTAAGATGCTCTGAAGATTCGGGAATTGAGTCCAAAATAACAATTGCAAGTATATAATAAAGGTTGACATGGTGCCCAGGAACGTGCATGATGCATGGCATGTGAGGCATTTATTTAGCACCTGTGGTATGCAAGTGAATTCCACGTAATAACAGCTACCACATATTGTGCCTTTAGGCTTTGTGGACATGATTCAATTTTATCTTCACAAAAATCCTCTAAAGTAGATGCTATTGTGATCATCCTATGTCAGAAATGAGGCTCAGAAAAGATAGGTAATTTCTCATGCAATAAATGGATTTAAACCAAGTTCCACTCTAGATCCTTGCCTCCTGACTCTGCTCTACTGCCCTTTATTGTCCCATTTTACAGAAGAGAAAGCTGAGGCTAAGAGAGGCAGATGGGCTTGCAGACGACATCGCAGAGCTGAGACTCTCACATGGGTCTGTCTGACTATCTGCAATGCTCTGCTGGGCTCCCATCGGTAGAAGATGGGCTGCCTCCCCAACGTGGAGAGCACACTTCAGGTGTGGAATCTGCAAACCCATGAAGAAAGGTCAGCAGCGCAAGAAATTCCGGGGAAACTGTGCACCATAGGCTATCAGTGCTGCAGGAGGTTTGGTAAGGCAGGGAGTGGTAAGTACCCACACCTGGGGTGCACAGCCTCTCTAGAGGAGGTAGGTTGAGGCAGGCTTTGGAAGAGACGTAGGATGTGCATGGCGATGAATAGGCCAACAAAGACAATCCAAGAAGGAGCAGAAGATTCCTCCTGCCAGCTCTTAGCTTATTCAGTCTGCAAAACCCTTGTCAAGCAAGGACTGAGATCTAACTTTCACAGGCAAGGAAACGGAGGCTCAGCAAGGCCACCCAGCTGAGAGGAGCTAAGAGGGTGCCAGCAGGTGGGATGCCAAGGCAGCAGGGTTGATGGTGAGCAGGGACGCAGTGAAATTAACAGCAATCCATGCCAAGCCTGGCCACTCCTGGCCTAAATGTATGGAGAAGAGAGTCAGGAAACAGACACTGTAAATATTCTATATTCTTCATAATATGACAGTGTTTACGAGACAAGATAGCTCTCAAGGCTTGCTTGCTCTTCTCTCTGATGCTTAAGCAGGTGCTGAGTCCTTGACATTTTTTAAAACCAATCCAGGGAGCTGCCCTCAGTGGGCACCTGGGCTAGCAGAATTGGCCTTGGCCTCACTCTGACAATCTTGCTGGCTACTAGATACTAAGGCCAGTGGTTTTTGCACAGAGTTGTCCATTAGCATCACCCCTGGAACTCTACCAAAAACATCAATTTCAGTGGCAGTTGGGGCAAGCAAGGGAATCATTCTAGTTTTAAAAGAGACTAAAGATTAACACAAGATGTTAATAATTGAGAAACCTATGCAAAGGGAGAGGGGGTTTATGGGAGCTCTCTGTACTTTCTGTTCAATCTCTCTGGAAATCTACAACTGCTCTAAAATAAAGTGTATTATTTTTTTTTTCAAGAGACTAAAGAAACATAATCAAATGTAATGAGTATCCTTAATGGGATCCTTCTTTTTAAAAAAGATAGTTGATACAAGGCAAATTTAGGACCACTGGGTGATGTGAATGTCACGATCTTAGACAATTTTATGGATTTGTTAATTTTCTTAGATGTGAGAATGGCACAATAGTTAGGAAATGTCTTTCTTGGGAGAAAGATGTGAAACTATTTCAGTGGAACTGTCATGGTGTCATGATGTTTTCAACTGTTTTCATATTGGAGGGAGAAACAGAGAGAAAAGGAAAGGAAAGAGAAGAAAGAAAACTTGTTCAGATATAGCTAGACACAGAGAAGGAGCTAAAGATAGAAAAGATGTCAAGGTGGAAATTGCTGGCAATTATCAAATTAAGACACAAGCTAATAGTTGATAGCACCCACACACCTCTGTTGTTAAAAATAAAAAGAAGAAAGAAAGAAAGAAGGGTGGAGAAAGTAAGAGGGGAAGGAAGTGATATTTTTCAAGTGATTCTAAACAATCATCGCTCTATATTAAAAACAAAATCAGGCAGACAGACATTTTTACTCGCCCTTCCATGCTCAGCCCAGCTACAGCCTCCCCTAGGAAGTCTTTACCCCCTCCCAGACGGGGCTGGGCCTCTTATGACTCCCACAGCCTGCTGTGATCCCCTCCATACAATCATTGTTTATTTCCTTAATTGTATCTCCCAACAGAAATGTTGGTTTCTGGACTAGACTGCATCCTTCTATGAATCCTCAGCATCAAGCAGAATGCTCCGAGGAAAGTTTGTGGACTGGAAAGAAGGAAGGAATGTAGCAATAGGAAGATGCAGGACTGGGGAAATGCAGGAAGGATGTACAAAAGGCTCCACCTGCCTCCCCTGCGCTGCTTAATCCAGACCCCGGGATCCCTGTGATCAGCCAGTCAAAGCAGCTTCTCTGGGCTTAAAAACAAGATTCGGAGCCGACGTCCAGTATACAACCTAGAGTGAGTTCTTTGTATGCCTAAGCCCAAGCTAAGAGCCTGATTTCATTTCTACAGGATGTCATCAACTTCTGGAGTATCGGAATGGAGAGGCGCTGGGAGATGGGACCTCATCTGGTTTGAGCCTCTCATGTTACACCTGGAAAGACAGAGGGGACTAGAGCTTCTGAGTCACACACTCTGATGAGATGGTGGAAGGACCAGGTCCAAAATCCGAGTCTTTTACCTTCTGATATAATTTCCACAATATTTTGCAAGAATATACTTCTATATATGTAGAGTAATTAAAATCGCTAGATTCAAGATATTTGCGGTAAACTAAATGCATCCCTTCACTGCCCATCAGAGACATTGCCTCACCTGAGTATAGTAAAATTGCAATAGCCACATAAAATCTCAGACTTATTCATAAAAGCGCCCAGTTCCCTATGAAAGTGCAGTTTTAAGTGAATGGAAGTTATTCACCCATTCATCTCTCCTGACATCCATCTGGAATCATCTATTGAGTGTCATGATGCTTGATGCTGTCGACAAAGAAATGAATAACTCTTGTCTTCAACTAACTTATGTTCTAGAGGGGCAGGTAGATTCGTCAAGTTATGGCTGGGGGAAAATATGAGTGAAACTTTGTGTCTTTGTAGGCATAGAAACTAAGAAAAAAAAAGAGTTAATTTAGCAAAGGGAGTAAAAATTTAGCTCAGCAGTCAGCTTCCAGATGCGATAGGCTAGCTTGCACTAGATCAAATCCCCACTTAGAAAAACCAGACAAGAAGAATTCAAATGTAAGGACACTGGAGAGTCACCAAAGCAGCCAGACCTTGAAGGGCCAAATTCTGGAAAGAGGAAAATACATTGAAGGTGAGCACAGTGCTATGTGGCACTTAACCTGAGAGTCATTTGTTGTTCTTGAAGAAGACTCGATACAGAGAAATTATACTCCCAGATATCAAGAATCGCTGTATAAAGAACGCTACATTAACGAAGGCAATGCTAAATCAGCTCATGGATGGAAAAACTTAAAAAGTGGAATAGAATAGAGGCTAGAAACATATGTCTGCATATAAGATCCTTTGATTTACAACAAAATGATACTGTCGTTCAATGTGGAACATATTACGGCTATAAAATCTATGCGCTGGGCCAATTGGATATCTTTACAGAAAACAATGTATCTTAATTCCTCCTTCATACCATAAAGAAATACCAATTCCTGTTGCATTGTATATCTAGACATAAAAAGTAAATCAATACAGCATCTATACAAAAACATAACGGAATATTTTCATGATTCGAAAGTAGGCAAATAATTCTTGAACAGTATATAAAAAGCACAAACCATAAAGGAAAAATTATAAATTAGGTTATGTTAAAGTTAAGAACTATGTTTATCAAAATAAAGCATTTAAGAGAATGAAAAGGGCAAGCCACTGAAGGAGATATATTCACATACCGTTTGAAGGATTTGCATGCAGAATATATAAAGAACTCCTACAAATCAATACAAAATAGATGGATAACCAAAGAGGAAAAAAACCCAATGGACAAAAGACTTTATCAGACACTTCCTAAAGAGGATATTCAAATGAAGATATAAGCACATAAAAAGATTCATTTACCAGGGAAATGCAAGTTAAGACCAGAATTTGACACTACTTATCTACAATAGAATAGGTAACATTTTAAAAAAAGAATAACAAAACCAAGTGCTGGCAAGGATGAGGAGCAACCGGAACATTCATTCACTGCTGGTGGTACTGTAAATTGCTGCTTTGATAGTATTTACCAAAGATGAAAATACATCTACGACCCAGCAATTCTGCACTGGAGTCCACACCCAACAGAAATCTATATATTCATGTAACAAAAGATGTGTGCAAGATTGTTCATAGTAGTGCTATTCATTGTAGTGTGAAATTGGAAACAACCTAAATATCTATAAATAATAGAATGAATTAATTATTTTATACTCACATAATGAAATATTATAAACTAGAGTTTCTCAATGGTGGCAAGATTGCCATTTTGGACCAGATAATTCTCCGTGGTCCGTCCTGTGCTTTGTAGGATATTTGGCAGCATCCTTGACCTCTGATTATTAGATGCCAGTAGTACCTCCCAGTTGTGACAGCCAAAAATGTGTCCACTGTGAAATGTCCCGTGTGTGTGTGCGTGTGTGTGTGTGTGCGTGCGCACATGTCTGCAAAATTATCCCCAGTTGGGAACCGTTGTAATGGACTACAGAGCAATGAAAACAAATGAACTGCTGCTACATGCAACAACATGAATGGATCACATAAATATAATATTGAAAGAAAGAAGCCAGACTCAGAAGAGTGTACACCATATACCAGATACTTCCAATTGCATCGAGTTCAAAAACAGGCATATCTGATTCATGGTGTTAGAAGCCAGGGTGGTGGTTATCTTTGAGGGAGGAGGCGGTCGTGACTTGAATGGACCACAGGAGCTTTTAGGGGCACCCAGGTAATGGTCCAGTCTTGATTTGGGCAGTCATTACATAGGTACGGTCAATTTTTTGAAAATTTCATCAAGATGCACTTTTTTGTATGTATATATTTCAATAGTAAGTTTATTTAATAAAACATTAGCTCAATCAAGAGAACCACAGATTCTAAGAGAATGTTCAGAATCATTCGTGATTAATCCAAATGGTTTTATACAAACTTGCGGCTCACTTAGGTAAGCCTCAAATTTTCTGAAAGGTCTGCAGACCTACCATTCAAGACCTGGAGTTCTCTATACAGGGAACAACCTTCCTTTCCATGGAAACCTGTCTGAGAGGGGCGTGGGTCCTAAGGGTGAATCCTGTGTCTACACCAGACTCCACCTGCTCCTCTTTACGCAGGTCTTGGGTCCATGGTCAATGAGTTTGCATTGAATATTTCTGTGCATTCAGTTTCAACATCCCTTCCACTAATCTTACTAATACTGATAAAACTGAAAAGAACCATTATGTCCTAGGAAGACGTAAAACCATATTCACGAGAGGCCCATTCATTAAGTGTATTCAGGATGGATTAAAATTATTCTGAGCTGTAGTTCTAAGAATTCAGAGACCAGTAAATAAATGCGCTATTGAAATAAGATTAGCATCAGATGCTTAACCTACTTTGAGAACAAGCTGTTTTTAACGCGAAGTACCATCCATTCGCATATACATAATTAATGAACTAATTACAACCGAGTCTTATCTAATCATTTAAGCAGCCCTCACATGACCCATCCTTGGCTTCACTTCTGTAGTAGAGTAATTGCATTTCCTTGAAAGTAATACAACTTTATTTTTAAAACAATACCCTATAATTTAGACCTTTTTGCTAATCCAATCTAGCCTTATCCCAAATAAAAACAAATGGGGGTTGAGGTGGTATCTAAATATTTTCCTTTTAAACCAAGAAACCACAAGCCGAGCGTTTGGGGCTGCAAATATTTACAGAAAGCCACATTTTCCCCAGAAAAAGGAAAAGTTGCAATGCCATCTTTTAGCCGAACGAAAAGCAGTCGTGTTAAATCGGCACCAAAGCAAATGATACATACAACAGTAATTAGCAAAGATTACACAGTAATTAAAATCACGATGATTATGTGAGTGAGAATAATTTATACAATAATCTCCACGTTCACATTGCAATATGGTACAAGTCCAATAGCAACCGTAGAGGACTGGGTTTGGTAATGAATTCAAATCACAGCGTCACTAATTATGTTGTGATAGACTGGCCACTGAAATTTAGGGATAAATAAAGTCTTCAACCAGGACAGTCCATTTTATTTGGATTTTTCAAGGTTACCACATGGGGAACCCAAACACTCTAAGATGTTCCCTCACCATCACCACCACCCCATTCTCTGTCTCCACTGTCTTGTCCACTTTCCTAGCTCAGCCTTGCCCTTGGCGGAGAAACTTTGCTATGCTTACTGTTTTCATCTACCCACTATCACTCTCCTGCTTCCGGTAACACCTCCCCTGCGTCATCCTGGGGGGAACCCTTCCCCTCTCAGTGCTCCCGTGGTTTGGTGGGAAGGACCCCATCTCCCAGAGACAGGTGAGAACACTGGCTTAGGCCTAACTAACATGAGAGGCTCCTTCAGGGCCACTGTCCATGCTGGTTCAATGATGGACATGTAACCCACTCAGGCTTGGCAGTTTTGTGGAACTGTCTAGAAGAGAGAAACCCTCTTTACTGCGGGGCTGAGAATGGGACAGGCATGCACTTGGAGCTGGTGGCTCCCATCTTGTTGTCTTAGAAAGAAGCCAACAGCGAGGAAAGCAGAGCAGAGAGGTTGATGGGCAACCAAATCCCCACGATCATTCTTGAACTCCTGGATCTAGCAATGCCTGAAGCTAGATCTACCTTTGGGTTTCCCAGCTGCAGGAGACAACACATTTTCCTTTTTTCTCAAGCCTGGTTGAGTTGGGGTGTATGTTACGTCCACTTGCAAGAATCCTAACATTATGCAAAGAAGTCCTGGCATCTCCTTGGGGCTCCAGGTCAGATTTTAAAACCTTCTGGATGGTTCTATTTGGGTGTCCCCAAACACACGAAGTTCAACATATTTAAAGCTGAGCTCACCAAAATGTCGCTTTCATTGCCAAGAGATTTTATGCCTTGCTTATGGTTTTCCTCTATGAGTACAGCCCACTTCCACAAGCTCTGGCACGTGGGGCACCCAGGTAGGGTCATCCCTAGTCCTGCCTGTCAGCACCCTTGCCTCCCACAGCACACCTGGCCTGGCCTGGCCCGGGATGAAGGGCAGGGGGTGGAAGGGAGTTTCTGCTGAATAAATACCCACTCCGTGCCAGGCCTTCCACTGGGTACTCTACAGCTCTTCATCCTCCAACCCTGCAAAGTGAATATTATTGAGCTAATTTCATGGAGGAGGAAACTGAGACTGTAACTTGCTTATGGTCAGGCAGCTGGTGAGTGACAGGGGTTGTGTTAGAGACCAGGTCTACCTGCCTGCAAAGTCTGTCATCTTTCCCTTTCCCTGCAAGGCTCCCTTGTCAGTCCAGGTTGAACTCTCTGAGCCCATAACTGGCCTCCCCGCCCCAAGGCTGCACCCTGGCGGGGCTGAACCCCAGACCTTCAGCTCTCTCTCCCCATTATATCCCATCAGTCCTGCTTCGTGTTGCTAAGAACTTGCCCTGTGATAGGAGACGGTTAATCAGCCTGGCAAATCCACCCTTGGTTCTTGTTATCAACATCATCCTTTTTAATTGCCTGGGAGAAAAGCCATCTGACTGCTGTTCCTTGGCCATTTATCTGTTCAGTGAAGCTTTGTTGAACACCTACTATGTGCCAGGCACTGCACTAGGCGTTGAGGTTTCAGAAGGACAGAGACAGGGCTTATGTCCTTAAGGGGCTCACAGCCTAATGAAGGAGACAGACACCTGAGCAGATGATAGCGACACAACGTGGCCTGTGCTATGGGAGAGGGACCTTTGGGGTCTGTGAGACAACCGCAGAGGCACCTGACCCTCCTGAAGGGTGAGCAAGAGGAGACAAGGGAGACACGTGGGGAGGACAATCCAACTGGGCAGAACATCATGGACAAAGGAGAGAGGGGAGATCGCATAGTGCATAAGGAAGAGCTAAATACCATTTGGGGCACAAATTACAAAGAAAGAAGAAAGGGAGGAAAATGAGACCAGAGACAAGTGCAAGGGCCAGACCGTGGAGAGCTTTGTGAGCCAGGCTAAGGCACTTGAATTCTATCCTGTAGCGCAGAGGGACAGCAAAGCTCTTCTATAAAGAGCCCGATGGCAAATGCTTTTGGCTTTGCGGACTATACGGTCTCTGTGGCAACTCATCAATTCTGCCATTGTAGCGCAAAGGCAATCGTGGACAAATATGTTAACAAAAAACATGGGCATTGCTGTGATTCGATAATACTTCATACACAAAACCAGGTCAGGGGCCAGATCTGGCCTGTGGGCAGTGGCTTGCTGACCTGCTGTCGGTGATGGGAAGCCATGGAAACCAGATGTTTATTTTAGAGGGATCATCCTGGCGGGAGTGCAGAGGATGGATGAAAGGAGGGTGGTGTGGGGAGGCCTTTGCCAGAGTCTAGGAGAGAAACGATGGGATGGCAGCTTGGCTTAAATGCGCTGGCAGGGGGTGGAGAAAAGGAGAAAGAGTGAAGTCAGGAGTGTTTGGGGAGAAGGAGACACAGAATAAACAAGATGCACGGGTCAGTTGAATATGGGAGGACAGAGAGGGTGAAGCCTGAGATGACTCCAGGGCTCCAGCCTGGGTGACGTTCTGAATGACAGACCACCCAGTGACCCTGGGGACACAGAGTGGGTGGGGAGGCATGGGTTTCCTCCTGCACATGCTGAGCCGAAACATCAGGGAGACATCCGGCTGGCGATCAGTGTAGGCAATTAGATCAGACATGTAAGTTTAAAACTTGGGAGAATGTAAGAGCTGGTGATCCAGACTTGGGTGTCACCTGCTTATCGCTGGGGATTCAAAATCACAAGAGGAGAACTGACTGCAATCGGGTGCAGAGAGAAACAGCCAGGTGAGAACAGCGTCCTGGGAGCCCCAGCATCTGGGGTCTGGGGTAGGCAGGTAGAGACCAGGAAGGAGAAGTGTCAGGAGCACCAAGGCGCAGAAATGTTGTCAAGGCTAAGTGAGTAGAGAGCTCCAAAAAGTGTTCAGCAGCAGCCGATGCAGGAGGAAGCCCAGAAATAGATAAAGACAAAAGACTGGCCCCCGATTTGTCTCTTTGGAAGCTGCTGACATGGTGGAAAAAGTTTCAGTGGAGTGGTGGGGACAGGCTCCAGGCTGTAGTACTTGTGACGTAAGGGAAGATGGTACACGCAGATGACATCTTTCAAAAACGTGGATCCGAAGGGAAGGAAAAGCAATAACTCAATAGGAACAGCAAGGTGATGGGCGAGGATGGCGTGAGCATGGGCAGGACCGCAAGGTGTTTATCACCTGTGGGGGAAGACCTGGCACGAGGGAAGTTGAGGACACGGGAGAGACAGGGGACCTTGCATGGATCAGAGTGTTATAGGAGGAAAGAGGGTGCGGATATGAATTGGCCTCGGACAGGGCAGGACCAGACCTCATCTTCTGAGACCAGAGGGAAGACGGGGCCAGATAGAAGCGAATTTAGAGATGCCACAGCGGAAGTCGAGGCCATTTCTTATTTTGCTTTGAATGAAGCAGGAGTTGAGATGCCTCCTGAGGGTGTGAGGAGGGCGGAAGGAAAGTCAGGATGGTTCGGAATCACTGCCCAGTAAAACGAAAGCAGTGACAAGACGAGACATCGGCGTCTGTACAGCTGCGGCCAGCAATGCCTGTAGGCACGGGGACCCTGTGGCGCTGCCTGGGTGGCCCCTGCTGGGGTCCTGTTGGTCACAGGGGTGAAGGTCTGGAATGAAATGGGGCTGGGTCCCTGCCTGGGAAGCCTGGTGCGTTGTGAGGACAAGAAGGAATCCGGGAGAGTGCGGTCGCAGTCGTGAGCACACTCTGTTCTGCAGGGCGGCGGCCCTGGGGGCGGGGAGGAGAGGCCAGGCCGGAGGCAGGGGTCGAGGGGAGTGCACCGCCCCGCTGCCCCCAGCAGCCCCCCACACCACCTGCGGCCAGATGTCAAGAGAGACTCCTGAACAAAGTGTCACTACTGCCACCACCAAACCCACACACTCCCTCTCTGGGGGCCGCAAAGGTGATTTAGAGTCTCCGCGTCTCCGGAAGCACCTGCATTTATCAGCGGCAGCGGCATGACTCCTGGGCTGTAAATCATGATGCTTTAGGTGTATTTCTCTTGAGTTGACATCCCCTTATAAATAATACGGGGAACGCTTTTATTTTGTTGGCAGACGACTGCTTTCTCCTTCTCTTCTGTTTTGAGCGTGACCTTCTTTCTCAGTCAAATTGGAAATATCAAAGAGGCTCATTTATTGGGCCTTACCGTGTGCCAGGTAATAAGGGGACGGGTAGGCAGAAGTCCGGTCATACAGAGTCTCCTAGCAAAAAAGGACACTGGGAGGATTTGGCAATATCTATTCAAATTTAAAACGCAAATACCCTTTGACCCAGAGAATGATTTACCCATGTGGACAAGGACATGTGTTTTTTTTTGAAGCCTGATAGGTTAATGGAAAATATCTAGAAAGCACTTAAAAGTGAAATAAGAAGACTATAGTTAAACAAAGCATGGCGCCTTTTGCAGGAATTACAAACAATGAGATAGACCTGTGCATACTGCTAAGGAAAGATCTCTAAGGGATGTTGCCATGGGAAAGAAGCATATTGTAAGAATTTATGAATAGCATAATATACATGATACAGTGTCATACCATTTCTGTTTTTAAAAGCCTACAAATATGCTAGGTATTTGCTACAAATACGTATATATGTTTATGCAATTTAGAGAGAAAGATGTGGAAGGATATAAACCAAACTGAGGGATCGCTTTGGGAAGTGAGCTAAGAGCAGGCTGATGGCCAGGGGAATTTAGCTTTCTGTTATATTTTAAGTTCTCGAAGAGGGGAAATAGTCATAGATTCCTTATGCAACTAAAAAAAGGTAGAAGTCAAGGCAGCTGAGCTCTGGGTCAGTCCTTACTATAAATCTGGGTGATAGTTCCCTGTGCAGACTTCAATTTTTCCCATCTCTATAATGAGCAAATGGCACTAGATAATCCCAGTGGTCCTTTCCAATTCAGAATGTGTAGAGTTTTCAAATTATAGACATATTCAAAGGAAGGGCTTCAAAATTTTCAGGTCATAATGCCATGGGATGTGGCATTCAGTAAATATATTCTGGCTAAATGTTGAATAATAATCCTTAAGCAGTGTTAGTTTTAATAAACAGGTCGGATTTTTGTCAGTAAACTTTGCCAGGTGAGTGATCTACACCCAGGGTAAACGTCAGAGAGCCATGGTGGTATGGCAAAAACAAAGAGAGGTATTAAAGGCATTCAAACCTAGGTTCAAATCCTGGTTCTTCCACTTACCTGCTGTGTGACATTGAATGAATTACCAACCCTCTCTGAGCCGCAGTCAATGTTGAGCTGTGACTAAATACGGTAAATGTTTCCGCTCAAGCTTTGTGGCTATCTGGTCAGTTATTCACTCAACAAACGTTTATTGAGCACCAACTGTGAACCAGCCCTGGGGACACAGACATGAAGAAGACAGACATATGTGTATCTGCCTTACTTCCTACTTCCACTCTGAACTACAGCTGTACATGCCCGAGGACTTGGAAGGGGAGAGGGCAGGGGAAGGAGGGAGAGACCCTGGCGGGGGCTGCCTGGGGGTACTGAAGCCCCACCCTGCCTGAGGGACAGCTGCAGAAACTTGGGTAAGACCATCCACGCCTGGATGAATCGCTGCCCCTTCTCCGGGTCTCAAATTCCTCTTCTGTAACACACGGGTAATGGCATCTGTCTCTTGGGATTCCTCTGGGCATCACATAGATACTAATGCACATAAAGCAGCTAATTTTTTTGAGCTATTTCTAGGTGCCAGGCTCTGAGTGGAGAACACATGACCCCTGACACTGACTCTGATTTGCTCATGAGAAAACACCAACCAGAGAAGTTAAGCAACTTGCCCCAAAATCTCACAGCTCCAGATGTGCAAATAAAGGATTGCAATCCACACGCTCCGACTTAGATCACGCACGGAAACCACCGCTCATCTCCATTCAAACAGGTGCCACACAACTCGGGGTATAATTCGCTAGGTTAAGGACCCTTATCCTGCACCCTAATATAATTCTAACCGTGACGCATGGATATTACCGTGTTTCCCCGAAAATAAGACCTACCCATAAAATAAGCCCTAGCA
>VBSM01003230.1:709516-744272 GCA_008086735.1 Cheirogaleus medius | reverse complement strand
GATCTGCTGCCGCCACTGGCAGACAAGGAAATATAAAGATATTAGTCATCAGAAGAGAAAAGGTCCTCATCATTTGGGGTGCCGGGAGGACATGATGTTTTCTTCATACAGACCTTTGTTTTTAATTAAGAGCCGAAATCAGATAATCTTGCTTTAATTAACTCCCCAGATGCACCCCATTCCTGGAGCCTGCGTTTGATATTTTCAACATCGAATCTTTCAGCCTGAGATCGTCTGCAGACACGCGCCAGACACTTGCTATTTGCCGGATATGCCCAAAAGGTTAGCGTGAACCCCCACCCCTTCCTCCCGCAGAGACAGCCCCTGCTTCAGAGCAAACGCGTTTCAAGTCAGGAAGGGGTTCTCTGGGTTTGCTCCGTGAGTCTGCAGTTTTTTCCTTTCTGTCTTATCACGTTGGTCCCTCTGGTATCACACAGGCGGTGTGCGTTTCATCTTAATTATGCATCTGCTTAATCCATAATTTCTGATTTATGGCCATTAACTCCTAATTACAAGAGGACCGCCCTTGAAAAGGAAAACCAAGAGAGCTCAGAGACATGAAGCTGAAAAAGCAAGAGGGAAGATGGATTGAAGTCATGCAACTGAGGATGCATCCCAAGGCCCGTTTGTTGGGGCAACCTATTGCCAGCCATCCTATAGATCTATGAGGGTCCCATCTCAGGCCATGACAGAATTCATCTCCTTCTTTGGTAGAAAAATTACAAAATTACATAAAGCTAAAAATTAAATAAAGCTAAAATCTCCAAATAAGAAATCTTCCAGCCTAACTTTCTTTATAAATGACTCTCTACTTAAAAAAAAAACAAAAAACTTAAGTGAATATATTTATATAGAAAATTTTAAACTTGTTACCATCCATAAATGGAAGACTAGTTTGACTTGCCTTCAATAGAAGGCAACTATAATAACTATTATTATTTTTAAAAAAATGTTCACCCTGTGCTACTTAAAGTCATCTGGAAAATTATGCTTTGGAAGGACTGCATTAGATCGTCATCACTCTAACCATTTGGGTCAGTAAATATAATTATATTCCATGTTTGGCAGATGAGGAAGTGGAGACTCAGAGACCGTAAGTGACCCGCCTAAAGTCACCGTGCTAGGAAGTGGCAAGGTCAGACCTCAAACTGTCAGGACCACACTTGCCCCTTGCCGAGGCCAACAAAAATGAAGGACTTGCACAACCATCTGCAAAAAAATATTCTGAGATTCTTTGAGCTCCTGGCAATCCAGAGGCAGCAGAAAGATGCTCTTACCTGGGGCTGAGGACGTGATTGCTGGAGGCTGACTGTCTCGAGGGGGTCCTCACGGTGTCTGTGGCCAGCGACAGAGTGCAGCTCAGCCAGGACCGCAGACTGCCCTCGGGCTGGGAGCTGAGCATGGAGACGTTATCCCTAGAACCAGAATGCAGGCCACTGTCAACACAATGACAGCCACAGTGACAGCAATTAGATATCCACCCCATAATAAGCCAGGCATTGTACCACCAAGTGCTCTACTTGCTTATTAACTTCACTCACCATCCCTGAGAGCAAGGAGCTCTGTGCTGCCCCATTATACAGATGGGAACACCAGGATTTGGAGAGGCCAAGTGGGGTCTTGGACAAGGTCACCCAGCTAATCAGTGGGGAAGTTGGGATTCACGTCTTGTTCTTTGTTTATTCCGATGCCCATGCTGTTAACCACTGGGCTCTTCCTTGGGGAGTGAGTGACTGCCTAAAGGCCTCTCCAATTTGGGGGTAAAACTTGGCATTGAATTTTATAGCAAATGATATGCTCACGGAGTATGTCAAGTGTGAAGATCTTAAATCCTTTCTTAACTTACCTGGAAGGTCTTTGTAAACAGGGACTTTACTCCCTGAAAGCAGCACAGGGAGAGAAGGAGAAGCCCAGGTGGGTACTCGGTAGTTATTTTCTGGTTGACATACTCACTCGGCATTATATATGTGTGTGTGTGTGTGTGTGTGTGTGTGTTTATGTATTTATATTTCTATGAGTACATGTGTGCATATATATATGTATATATATTGTTTGGTTTTTTATAGGATATTCTATGTATACCAGGCATCTGGGAAGGTGAACTGTACACATGAACTTAACATTGATGCTGCCTTCAAGACTCCGTCTATATAAATAACCACAAAATAAAGGAGAAATTATTAATGCTATGGAGAGAGGCAGGAGGTAGGTTCTATGGGTAATGGGAGAGAGTCTCGAATTGCTTCTTGAAGGCATCAAGCAGTGGAAGCTGAACTACATCTTCTTTGAAGGGTAGGGCTTGGCCACGCAGGGACTGGAGGAAGGAATTTTAGGTGGAAGGGACAGTGTGCACATAGGTTTGGAAGTCGAAAATGTCAGGGCATAAGCAATACGGAAAGTAGGAATCCCAGTTGGAGAGAGAAGTAAGGGTCACCATGGGCAGGACATGAATATCAGTGTGAAAAGTCTATTCTGGAGCAACGGGGAGTCATGGAAGGTGTTTGAGGGTAGTGTCATGATAAGGCATAGGCTTCCCTCAAAAGGAGCTGGGTGGTTCTGTCACATGTCCCTTGTGCTCTATGTTACAGAGACAGAGACGGAGTGAGTGATAATTGCTGATAATTCTCCAAGTGAGCGTGGATGTTCCTTTCGCACACTGGACACAGAGAGCCAGGGCTCACCCTTGTAAACTGCCCAGTTCCACTTGGGGTTGACTTACATCTCCTTTCTGCTGCCACCACCACAATCCACTGCTGTCTGCACACTAGAAAGAGGCACAAGAAAGAACCTGTTACCCTTGTGCTGCCGGGGGCTGGGGAACGCGGCGTCCACATTGGACAGACTTGGGCTGGAGCCCCACTTCCGACCGTTGCCACTGCGTGTTCTTAGGGAAGTCACTTGCTTTCTCCGAGCCTCTTGTCCTCCTTCGCAATATGTGGCTAATAAGGAGGCCCTGCCTCCCGAGTTGTGGAGCAGAGTAGGTGACATGACCCTTGTAAAGATCTCAGCACGGTTCTTGGCAAATAGATAGTGCTAATTAAATGGTAGCGACCATTACCGCTACTCTTGTTTCGGTACAACTAATGCTGCTATTATTAATAGCATCGTTACTGCTGACAAGCAAGGCATTTGGTTTATGTTTCTGTGAGTGTTAGCAAGTCAGACATAGGGCAGGGTAGCTTCCCAGGGCATTGTGGGAAACTCTGAAACTAATTACGATAGTAGCTAGTCTTTAGAAATCATCCCTTCATTCGACAAATAAGCTATACACACGATTTCACCTACCCACTCCTTGTGTCTCCATTTTAGAGATAAGGAACCTGACACCCTTGTCTAAAGTCATGCGGCTTTGAATCCCAGGCTCATGCTCCTAAGCAGTGTGGAGTTTCCCAGCGTGTGGGTGCAGACAGCCAAACCACAAATCTCAGGTCCCTAAGACAGCATTTTAATCCTGGGTCCTCAGGCTAAGACCTCACAGCTTTAGTCTCTGCTAGAATTTGGGCAATTCCTTCCTTGGAAGACCTGGTTGCTTTCTCTGAGGGGTGCACCTGCTGTTCCTTGGCCCCCATCCTCAAAGACCTGTCACCCTCAAGGGCTTCTATTTAAATGCATCTGTCCCCATCTGGCTGCAACACCCGTCCTGGGCCAAGAACACGTCTCGGTCATCATTCAGCACCAGGGCTAAGCTGGCCAGACCGGAAGTTCTCAGACAATGCTTGGCAAACACAGTAGAAGAGGGGTCAGTAAACTACAACCATGGGCCAAATCTAGCCAACCACCTATTTTTATAAATAAAGATTGACTGCTTTTGCACTACAACAGCAGAGTAGAGTAGTTGCAACAAAACTCATGTGGCCCCAAAAGGATAAATGTTTGCTATCAGGCTTTATAAAGAGAAAGACTCTGCAGTAGAAACAAAAGAACCTTTGGTGAATGACCCCGTGGGAGGCAGAATAATGGCTCCCAAAGATGTCCACATCCTAACCCCTCATCCCAAGAATGTGGGACTATGTTTCTGTACTTGGCAAAAGTTTTATTGGAAGACAGTCACACTTCCTCATTTACATTCTGAATACTTCCTCACATACTTTGACTAAACATCAACCTTTACTTGAACCCAGAACACAGGAATGTCTTTATAGCCCAATAATTAATCAAAGCACATCCTGGCCACTCTTGCCCACTATTTGCCCTAACCAACTCCATGAATATGAGCCCCGTGGGTGGCCTCAGCTTTCAGATTTGCCACCTTCTTTTTTTTTCCAGCATATTATGGGGGTACAAATGCTTAGGTTACGTATATTGCCCTTGCCCCCACCTCAAGTTAGAGCTTCAAGTGTGTCCCTCCCCCAGATGGTGTGCATCGCACTCATTGTGTATGTATATACCCATCCCCTCCCCACCCGTTGCCACCTTCTAAAGGGCTCTTTCTCCAGCACTAGAGACTCATTCACTCTGTGGTGTCCAACCATGCCAGGCATCTTCTCTCCATTCCTCCGTGCTGGCTCTAGCTCTCCCTCTGCCATGTGTCTGGGAGCTGATCTGTATGGACCACATCAATGGGCTCCCTGCTCCCATGGCTTCTCCTTGGGCTCAGCCAACAGAGAACCCAGCTGGCAGCTGATGGGAAGGAGGGAAGAGTGGGAGGCTGGAGTATTCACTGTCCTAGATTTCTGGATTGCTCTCTATTGCCTCTTCTTGGGCTGGCTCCATCCCTCAACCAGAAGCCAGAGCTCTGCCTGACAGACAGCTCTCTCCTCCTCCTCCTCCTCCTCCTCCTCCTCCTCCTCCTCCTCTCCCCCGAGTCCAGCAACTGCACCCTCGTCAGCCCAGTGGCAGTCATTGCTCTTAGTTGTCCCTGTCTACACCTGGGTGCTGCACCATACATCCCTTGGGGCTTCCCCATGCCACACCCACACCTCTGTAAACCATCGCTTTGCTAAGCTCTTCATTTGGAGCTCACCTTCCTGCTCTAGCCAGATTCCATTACAATAGCTGATCTCCGTGCTGTTTTCACATTAACAGGAAGATCCGCATTGGCCAGGCCAACATTTTGCGTGTTGAACAAGAAGACATCACGCATGACCCAACACTGCACTGTTAACTACTGTTACCCACTTTGTCACTGTGTAAGAAAAAATGGTGAAGAATCTAAAGAGATAATCCTATAAGAATATAAGATTATCAGCCATCATTATCACTCCCTCCTAAGCTTGTGACTCTGGAAAAGAATCAGCCATGAGGACAAATGAAAAGATGCAGGTATGCATGCTTATTAATCCTACATTTTATAGCATCTGTGCGCTTGTTGCTTCTGCCCATGAACCTGTTTTGCTGAATTTGTGCTGAGCCTCTAAGGCTGAAGTCAAGACCTGCCAGGTGGTCTGTTTGTTCACTCGTGATGCAATACTGTCCTGACCAAGGTTGGTATCCAGCCTGGACCACACACTACCCATCATTTGGGAAGGTCTCAACAAAATAAAGCAGGGGTCCTCAAACTTTTTAAACAGGGGGCCAGTTCACTGTCCCTCAGACCATTAGAGAGTGCACACTGTGGGCCTGGGACGAGTCAGCTGCTAAGCAGGACAGGCAGCGGCAGCAAAAACACCCAGCGGGCCAGATAAATGTCCTGGGCCGCATGTGGCCCGCAGGCCATAGTTTGAGGACACCTGAAATAGAGTATGTTTAAAATAAAGGGGCTCGATTGAGAAGAGCTTCTGGCAAGTATATCCCGCATTTATTGTCTGAGCAGATGTTGAAGGCATCTAACACCTTTACCCTGAGCTGGTCTGGAGAAAAGTCTTGAGGGCAGGGGGTGAAGAAAGGCTTTCAGGCAGAAGCAGAGGGAGTTGTGTTCTGTCTGCCCTTGAGGAGCATTGAACCATATGGGTAGAAATCGCCACCATGTTGACTGTATGCAAGTCAAGGGTTAGTTATTGGTCCTGGCAGGTACTGGAGTTTGTACACCATGGTACATGGAGCCATCAAGTTCTGGAAGACCCCACAGTGGCTATTACGGGGTCAAGAGGAGAGACACAAGAGGGCTTAGCTCCAAACCTTCCTCTCTTACTCCAATCAGAGAATGGCTGCACTCCATCCAAATCTAGACTTTTCTATAAGAGTTCACTTTGGTGTAAAAAAGCAGGGGGAGGATGGTTCTATTATAAGGAGGGAGTTTGAAACTCATTGACCCTTTCACCATGTGAAGAAAGAAGCTCTGTGCTACGAGCTCCATGAGGCAGGTCCATGTCTGCCTGTTCCCTACTGACTCTCCTGTCCTAACACAGAAGGTGCCGTAGATCATTACCGGTTGCGTAGGCAAGCAGAGGCTGGGAAGGGCAGGTGAGCTGTCCATGGTCCTGATCCATTTGGCGGCACAGCTCGGCCCGGAACCCTCATCGCTTGACATGTGGTCAGCGGTTCTTTCACCTTGGTGCAAGCGGCTTTTTTAAAAAAGAACTTGTGCCAGGAATTTGTAAAAGAGAAATTAATGATGAGCAAGATAATTAATTAAATGCCTTCAGATGTATTCCTTTAGGGTGGGTCTTTGCTATGCAACTGCGGTCCAAATGCAAAAACTGCCTGGGCAGTAACACATAAATTCATGTTGGGCTCCATCTCTGAGTGACGGACACAAGTTCACCATAATGACAGGCCAATTACTGGGCGGAGAGCAGACACCTTGACAAAGGAAAGGAGGAAGTAGGGGTGCCTTCACCATGGCAGCAGAGCTTGATCATTAGAAGTGTGGGTGATGGGGTAGCCTGGAATCAGACCATGGCTCCATCACTTGTGGTGTGGGTTGGGGCAAGTTTCTTGACTTCTCTAAGCCCCAGTTTCCTCATCTGCAGATGGGAACGATAATCTCAGAGAGTTGCTATGAGGACAATGTATGCCAAAAAGGCAGTCCTCAAGAAAGGGCACCTATTATTACAATCATGATTATTTCCTGTAATGCCAGGATAGATAAGGTAGTTTGGGGCCCTGACTCCCTGTGAACCCCACTGGCTGGGTATTGGGCTAGAAACATGCTCAGAAAGCCTGTGCCGCACCATTTAAACAGCCGCTATACTGCACTACAGCCCTGCATTGTAAGGTGGACTGTGGCATCAGCCTTCTTGGGTTCATGAAGAAATGCTTTAAAGTGTCCTCCCAGGCCCGGAGCACACTTATCGCCCCCGAAGGGCAAACTAGAAGAGTTGTAGGAAAAGAGCTGTCGTCAGTTCCAAAGACCGTCCTACTACATAGCAGGAAACTTTCCAGTCGGGCCAGAGCCTGGGCCCCCCACTGAACAAATTAACTCAGAAGTACGCCCTCCATGGCAACCACAATCTTTGGTTAGACCCAGATCTTTCTACGTGTCCTCCTGCAGCCTAATTTTAGCCAGGTTATAAAAGGATGTATGTTGGTAAACATCCAACTTATACAACACGGCAATAGGGGACTCTTGTCCAGAGCATTCATCTCGATTTCGCTGGCTAACAGATGCACTTTCAGCTGACCCGGGAGTCAAGGGTCATCTGTTGGCCTCACCACATCCCACCCAACCCTCCCCACCCCCCAGCCATGGCGACAGAAGGACCAGCTGCAGCCCCTGGGCCAGGAATAGATGGAGCTGCCTGTCAGCCGACACATCCCTCCCTCTGTGAGTAATGAGTGTGCTCCGGGCCTGGGGGAGCAGCTTAAAGCATTTCTCCATTAATCTACGGAGGTTGACGCCACAGTCCAGGTTACAGCGCAGGGCCCTGGTGCAGGAGAGCACATATTTAAATGCTGCACGTAGGCCACCTGGCTTTCCGAGCACGTAGCCGCATTTCCAGCCTGGAAGGCCTGTTACACTCGGATCTAATTCCCAACACGGGGAAATGTGACTTTTCGTAATTTGAACAAGTCTCTCAAAGAACCTCACCTGCAGCTGAAGCCTCTCTCTCTCTCTCTCTCTCTCTCTCTCCACTTCCCTCCCTCCTGGCTGGGGTGGGTTTGAATCCTAATTGAGAACTCAGTTTGGAGGAGTACCTGAGACCCACCCTTCAGGCTCCAATCCAAACCTCCTGTCGCAGGAGGTGAGATAATGAGGACAGACGTGCAACACGGAGCTAGCAGCTCGGGGCGGGGGGAGGGGTACCAGCTGGTACCTACCAGGGCAGGAGCTGGGGGTTCTGCTCTGGACAGTGGATTTACAACCCAGCAACACGTATGCTTCTTTTTATGGTTGATCACCAATTAAACCGCACTGTAGCCAGAGAACATGCTTTGCACAACACCAGTTCTTCGAAAATGTGTTGTGACTTCTCTGTGGCCAATTTCCTCCCAGTTTTCACATTCCTGGGATATTACTGAAATCTATGCTGTGTTTCCATCTCAAATCCAAGTTGCAAGGCAGCACGTTAGGACCAAGGCCTGCTGAAAACTAGGAAATACTCCCCAAGAGCCACCCTGGGGTCAGGGCTGGATTCAGGGGCTTGAGACCCAGGCCCAGAAGGGCTCGTGCTTGGTTTAATCCTCTTTTGTCACCATCTTGAAATTTTCAATGACGTTGGAACAAGGAGCCCCACGTTTTCACTTAACACTGGGCCCCACAAATGATGTAGCCGATCCTGCCTGGGGCTCTGGGGCACTTTAAGCAACTGGGGGTCTCAGTTCTTTTCTGTGGGTCATTTCCAGGGGAGGGAAAGGTAGGAGAGAGGGAAGGAGGAAGGGGAGGAAGGGGGGAATGAGAAAGAGAAAAAGGAGAGAAAGACAGTCACTTCTCTCTTGTTTACTTGAGGACACTGGTCTTCTTTGACTTTCTAGAATGTGCCTCTCTCTGAGCTCACTCCCTTTCTCCAGATCTTCCCAGGGCTGGCTCCTTCTTCTCGTGAGGTCTCAATGCCAGTGCCTTCCTCCCAGAGGGGCAAGTCCACCTAGCCTGCTATTCATGGCAGCTCCGTGTTCTCTGCCTTCATAACTCTGGTTGTATTCTCGTGTTTTATTTGTCAGTGTGTTCACGTCATTCATGCACACACACACACACACACACACACACCCATTGAGATGCAGGTTCCATAAAGGCAGCCTCATTTGTGGTCCCTTCTCCCTCTCTATTCCTCAGCCATTCAGCAGACCTGGGCTCCACCCATAGCCCCAAATGTTAACTTCTGCCTGACTTCGGGCAAGTTGTTCAACCTCTCTTCATCTGTAAGATGGATGATAACAAGAAGCAAGTGGAATAACACAGGCACCTGACACAGCTTCTGGCGTGGAACAGGTACTCGGTAAGGATTTATCAAACGAATGAATGAATGCAACTGGCAACTGTGGAGCCCCTACTATGTGCAATGTACTATAGTAGGAAGTCATTTATTTCCACTTCTTATTACTAACCCATCTTACAGATAAAGAGACTGAGGCTTGGAGAGGTTGAATAACTTGCTCATGGTCATGCAGAAATCAACCACTGAATCCCTAATTGGTCATCAGGCTTGTTGAAACACAGAGCCTGCGTCCTCTCTGATTCCTCCCCTACTCTCAAGGCAATCATCCTACACATCGCATGGGATTTTTCCAGGTACAGAATGTATTTCTTTGGACCTGGCTGTCTGTAATTATTTCACATCTCAAAGCAACCCTGAAATGCAGGTGAGGACCCTTTCAACTATGAGTCAGGTGCTGTGTGCAAACTGGAGATCCAGCAGGGAGGAAGACTTAAGGCATTCAGATCGGATTCCTGGGTGTCTAGGGCCTGGAGCTTAGAAAAGGTGGATCAGAACAGAGGATGAATATGAGTCTTGTCACCTGAAACAGAGACAAATAAAGGTGTTTCCTATTAGGGTGAGGGTGAGGGTAGGGTCTCTTTAAGGCCAGAGAGGCTCTTCTGTAAGCAGAGACTGGAGGGATGTCTGTGACCCTCTCTGACCTCCAGGATCTCATTCTCTGGGTGAGAGGTCTGTTCCTTGCTTCCTGTCACACCTTCGTCCCAGCCTGTCACCCAGCCCTCTAGGCATGGACCTTCTGCCTATTTCCAAAATTATTATTTTAACTTTCATTATTTATTTAAAAAGCAATCTCTTGCTATGCAATTTAAAATGATTCAAAAACGATGCTCATTGGCTAAAGATACTAGTATCTAGAGCCATTCATCTCCATTATAATTAATGGGAAAGATCTGTTATTTCTATGAATGGAAAAAAAACAGTCTAGGAATCAAATAAGTAATATTGACAAAAGGGGTTTGTAATTACAGTAAGTTGTGCCATGACACTAATGAAACAGGAGGAGGAGGTGGCAGAGGGGTGGCCTTAAATGCAGTGATGAGTTAGGAGGCAGCTGCAACATCAGGATTTGCCCTTTCGCCAGCAGTTTGGCAGCTGTGCACATTAGCAGGGAAGGGTGGGGATACTTGGAATGTGCATGGAAGACACTTTTGCACAAACTGAAGATTTTTTAGATAAATCTCTTTATGTGGAGGCAAGAACATGGTGTTTGAGAGTCCACTGGGTCTTCATTTTGCTGTTGCTCAGCATGAACATGTTTGCTGGAGAGTTTGACGTTACAAATCAGTGAGCAGCTACAACCGGCCCAGGACTGCATCAAGGGAGGAATGCTATGCGCATTCTAAAATTAGATGCGTATAAAGTACACAACTAACACGGGCAAAATCTCCTAAAGAGGGCATTAGTATAGCCATAGATATGTATGCATGTTCATTGCATGTTCATTGCACAGATTTTATAAAATATAAATAAACTGGAAGAAAAAAAGTTGTTACCCATAACACTTTCCCTCAGTGTTAGAATGTTGGTGTGTTTCCTTCCAGTTTTTTTTCCCTTGACTAGGCACGGTCGACTCTAATATAGTCAATATAGATGTCTGGTTCTTCCCACTGGCTAAACGAGAGCTCTTCATTTTATTCATGAACACACAGACATGCACATAAACCGAGCAAGATGCAGGTTCCATAAAGGCAGGACCATTCCTGGGCTCTTTTTCCTCTCTCTTTCTCAGCAATTCAACAAACCCGGGTGCCAGCCCTCTGCTTGTTACCCCCTCTCTGGCTCCATCACTCGTCCCACACCCACAGCTTGCAGGGACAGCAGCTGCCCCCTGCCCCCACCTGTTAATAGGGCCGTGCGTGGCAAAGAGCTGGGTAGGAAACTCAGCAGACCTGGGTTCTAACTCAGTGTACGATGCAGATTTGCTGTGCAACCCTGAACTTCCCCGAGGTCAGGATCCTCGTGTGGAAACAGAGAGGGCTTCACTCTAAGATCTGACATTTCACTGTTCTGGCTGCAGCACAAACCAGCCTTCACAGAGAGGATGAGCAGGAAAAGCTGGTTTCCAATCTGGTCGAGGCTCAGGTGTGTGCAGGGGCAGCTTGGAGGCACGGTGGGAACTGCACCTGCAGGTTCCTTATTGCAAGGCTATGTAAAGGAAATGTCTTCCCTGCTGCCCGGGCTTAGCTGCAGAGGCCGGGATGAGGGCAGAAATGCCATGGCAAGGCTGTGGTTCCCAGAGAAGCAACAAGCCAAGGCTGCAAAGGCAGCTCCTGGGAACGGGATGCTTTGGCCAGCTGTAGAGGCTGGACAGCGTGAGTCTCTGTGCCCAGCTAGGACACCTCCAACTCCTTCCAGCTCAGCAGCCCACCTGCGGCCTGTGGCAGCTTGGGACTTGAGTGGGGATGGTAGGAAGAGCATATCTTCTGGGAAAGGTGAGAATCCCTGACATTAAACTTGGGTCATCTCACCAACCGCCAGCCCAACCTTGCGTCCTTGAATCAGCCACTGCCTTTGTAACATAATGCTCACTACTCTGTACAAACATCGCTTTCACTTATATACACTCACATACCCCAGCGCTGTGCTAAGTGATAGTCATCTGTGAACTCAATTAACCCTCGCTAACAGCCCTATGAGGTAGGCGGTGGGTTGAAAATATGAAACCTCCCGTCTGTAGGTCAAACATGGTCAAATCTTGGCAATTTCATGAGGTTCATCCTAAGATGATATCATGTCCACTTTACAGATGAGGGAATTAGGCCAAGACTGGACATGAACTTGCCGAAGCTCACATGCTGGAGTCCACGTTCCAGCCGCACTGCCCTGCCGAAGGCTTGGCGAGCCGGGCCAGGTTTCAGCAGAACCAAGGAGTGGTACCCGTCTCTCCTCACCCAAGCCAGCCAGGGATCCCTCCGTCTGCAGGATGCCTGTGGGGTCCCCGGAAGACGTGGCCCCCAGCCTGGCTATAGACCACAGAGCTCCCCAGGGTGCAGCCCGTGCTGTTGCAGCCCCACCCGTCCCTTGCAGGTTACCTCTCCGAGTCACTGTCGCTGGACACCACGTCTTCCAAGGCTGCCTGCAGGTCAGCGATCCGGCGGATGGACGTCTCCAGGTCTGTCTGGAGGGTCTGCCTCACCGTCGCGAGCTCCTCCACATACTTCTCCTGGAGACAGAGACCGCAGGCACACATTGGCCTTGGACAAGAACCCCACCCACCTACCCGCGCGTTCCCTGGGGACGGACGCACTCTGGGCCGCACCAGATGCCCAGTGAGTGCCTGTGGCGCAGCGGGTGTTCCATGGGGGTCTCTCTGCAGATGAGTCCATCAGACCTTTAGCCAGATGCTCTGCGTTTCATAGAGGAGGGAATGGATGCTCCAGGGCACGACCCAGGGACACAGAGGTCGCTCACCCCTGCAGGGGTGCTGCACCCAGTGTCCAACCCCAGGCCCGTGCTCCGAATATGCACCGCTCTGCTGGGGCACGCGGTGAGTGCCCGGCCCATCTCGGCCGGATGAGTAAACGTACAAACCAAGGAGGGTCACAGAAGCTGGTTTCGGAAGCAGGGTCCCCCCGGGGTTGGATCTGGTGCACGAGGTTGGGGGGAGGGCAGAAACCAGAATGGTTCCTTTCAATCTGCGCCCTGGATGCCCCACCTTTCTCTTCTCCACCACAGCAAAGGCAAAGATGGAAAGCCCTGCGGGGCTCCCACCGGACCAGGCAAAGACCACGGGCATTTGTCGGGTGCTCTCTGTGGCCGGCGCTGTTGAGTGTTTTACGCTCGTGACTTCACTTACACCTCACAAGCCTGGCAGGTGAGTGACTGTTCTTGCTCCCATTTCACAGATGAAGAACTGAGGCATCGAGAAGTGAAGACTTCATGGCAGTGCCAGATCTCGAGCTCAGTACATCTGACTCCCTGTTAGTGCTCATCCTCAGTGCTCAGTACTCTCTGGTACTGCCCTAATTGGACTTCGTCTAGACTCAGAGAAGTCTCTGAGTTGCATTTGCAACCTACTCCATACACGCCTGCCCTTTCATGTAATGATCGTCAACTGAGGGTAATCTCACTCCCCTCAGGGGACATTTGGTGATGTCTGGAGACATTTTTGGTTGTCACTACTTGGGGGAATACTACTGGCATCTAGCGGGTAGAGGCCAAGGATGTTGCTCAACACCCTACAATATATAGGACAGCCCCTACCACAAAGAATCACCTGGGCCAAATGTCAACAGTGCTGAGTCTGAAATTCTGAGTTAAACCCGGAATCCCATCTTCTTCTGGGGAATTAATCCTACGGGGGCGAAATCAAAAGGCAGAGCACAGCTCTGTATCCGAGGATGCTTGGAGTGGTGCTGTTGACGACGGAGAGGCTGAAAGCTGCCTCATCACCGAGCAATTGGGAATGGTTAGGGAAATCACAGCGTGTCACTTTGATGCTATTAGGCAGACATTAACGTTAGAAATAAGAATTGTAGCAGCGTGGAATGCTTCTGTGAACTAATGTGAAGCAAACAGAACAGAGCAGAGGAATATCATGGCTGAATCTTTGCAAATAACACACACACACACTCACACACACACGGAGAGCTCAGAGTATTTATGGGTGGGGCTGACGTGTGGTCATAGATGGGATTTTTCTTTTAAGCGGTTCTAATTATGTCAAGTTCATTTTGGGGTCAGAAATCAGTGCAATTCCCAACTCCCAGTTGAACTCTCTGGCTCTATGACCGGGAATGGCTCATAGCCCCTCTCTGCCCCTGGGATCATTTTTCTTTATTTAGTAGATGACCACCAAGGCTGGTGAGGCTACTCAGGGCAAGTAAGGAGCAGAGCCTTGGTCTTCCCGGCTGGCTCCCAGTTCTGGATCTTTCTGGATCTTTCTGGGGCTATGAGTGCACGCCCCAGAGGAAGTCAGTGAGGACCGTGGCAGCTTCCCATCACAGGGACACGTTCGGCTCTCCCCCGCAGATCCGCCTGTCTACTCACGTTATTGCAAGTCTCTGCTTTTCACATAATTCTGAGTCTTTTCTGATTTTAAAGAGACAGAGAGAGAGAGAGAGAGGCAGCAGGCAAAGACTGATCCCGCCCTGGGGCCACGCAGAACTGACGGGAGAGGGAAGGGGTGGCGAGGAGGGGGGCCGAGTCGCGTGCGAAGGGGCTGGCGGTGCACTGCGGTTGATCGAAGCTGCCAACTGTGAAATCGGCCATCTCGGCCCTGACAAGGTGAGAGACGGTCTGAGGCAGGGGCCCCCAGCCCAGAGGTCAGGGGCTGTCAGAGGAAATAAAGGACGCTGAGGGACAGAGTGGGGGTGCTCACCCCAGGACACCAGCATGTCAGCTCATATGTGCACCTCGAAAATGCGGGGTACAAAATCCAGCAGCTTACGTGAACATTTGCCCACACTCAACTCCTTCCTAGTGACAATGATCCCTGGGACTCAGCCACCTGCTCCCAGGAGACATGGCGCCCGTGTCTCTGCGAGACGCAGAGGCTGAGAAGGCTGCATCTCTGCCTTAGGTCCTGTCAGAGGTCCTAGGTCTGAGGCCTGTGTCAAGTACACTGGATCCCACGAACACTGGTTGAAAGAACGTCCTGCCCATGTGAGAGATGAGGAAACCGAGGGCCAGAGCAGCAAAATGACCTGTCCGAGGTCACACAGCTGGGGAGTCACAAAGTTGAGCTGAGCATCCGGGTCTTGGGTTCCAAGACAGGAGAAAAGAGCACAGACGTCCCCTCCCGGTTTCATCTGGGTGAACCTTGCCCATGTCAGTGTCCTGCAGGGGCAGCAAAGGTCTAAAGTCTACACCCTCAGGGAGCCTCCTGGTGGGTGGAGGAGAGGCACAGAGACAGGCCCTGGGTCTCAGGGGCAGTCCCAGGTCTGGGATGGGCCTAAGCAGGTGGGTGGAGGAAACGGGGCCCTGAAATGAGTCAAGCCCATAATATCAGGAAAGTGAAAGTAGGCTCTGAAGTCTGGCTGCCTGGGCTTGAATCCCAGCTCTGCTGTGTGACCTTCAGCAAGTTACTTAACCTCTCTGACCCTCAGTTGTCTCATTGGTAAAATGGGAGCAGTATTAGACCCTCCTTCATAAGGCTGTTGTGAGGAGTAACTGAGCTTGGCAGAGTGGACAGCCTTGACCAGTGGCGGCACTGCTGTCCTTTGACTCTTGGGGGACAATGAGGAGCCTCAGAAAGGGCAGATTCATCCCCACATCACTGAGATTGGGATGCAGGACTCCGGCTCCAAAGCTTTTCCACCTTCCTGCAGAGAAAAGACAGGTCGGAAAACAAGGGCGGCGTAGGAGATGCACCAGCCAGACAGAGTGAGAAGAGGTAAGGACAAGAAAGCCGTCAACAGATGAGAGTAGGTGGACCAAGGACCAAGTTCAAGGACTCGCCACCGCCCCTCACCCTCCACCGAGAGCCCCTGTTCTCCGCATCCCATCCTCCATCTGCCGGGATGCGCGTCGCACTCAGCGGGAACACCCCGAGGAGAGGGATTTGAGAAATGTAGTGTCTGTGTAATCAGCAATCAGCAAATCTTTCTTTCCTGCTTCAGCTCGAAAACCAAATGGAGCCTGCTGATTGCAGAGACCAAGTCATTAGGCTAAATGGATGCAGAGCCCCAAGCTGCCTCCTCGCTGGGGCAGATAAAACAAGGCCCCAGCCAGAGAGCTTGGTCTTCTTTGCTGTTAGCTCTCTTTAGAGACTGGGAGCGTGGAGATGAATTTGGAGGTGGGCGGGGGAAATTAGGATATAAAACCATTCAGATAGTTAGATGTGTATATAGCAGAAACCCACTAAGAAATACACCATATGCTCAGACTAATCTGAAACTACAATACAGTGATATACACAGTGTGACAGACACCCAGCATCCATGCATCCTAGTCTGTATTATATATTCATGCACTATTCATTATACATATTCATTCATAAACATTTATTGAGCACCTACTATATGCCAGTATTGATGCAGGCATGGTTGCAGGAACCTCATCTATCTGTGTTGCCAGTGTCTGGAACACAGCAGGCGCTCAATATATGCTTGGAGCTGTAATGAATGGTGTTATTCTGTGACTGTTAGTGGTGGAAGAAGGCAGGACAGGATATTTATTATACACACTCATTAATGCATACCTAATGTATATGATGCATATATAATACACAGATATTCTCTGTGTCATGTACACAGAGATAAATACAATAATATGCGTCATGTACATAAAATGCTACCTGCTGACCTCCCCAGTGCTGCTTGAGACAATCAGATCCCTTGTTAAACTCCCAGCTACTCCCCCTGGAGCATACCGCATAGAGTTGCCCCTAGGGGAAGCAGTTTGTATGATAATTAATGTCTGCAATTAAAATCATCTCCTCTTGTGATGTTCAATTAGAGGCTAATATTTAAAACTGTTGTTTGTTATTTGTTTTCTCTGCCCAGCGCATCTCAATCATCAGAGGACCCTTCCCTGTCTGCAAACGAACAAGACTCTCCTGCGTCAATTTCCGCGGCTCTAGAGGTTGCCTTTCAAACATCTTGATGTGTCTCCCAAGGCCCCTCAAAAGTTAATTTCACATGTGTGCCACGCAATTTATACTGTAGCTCAGACTATCTCAAAACACTTTCAAAACTTGATGAAAATTTGTCGTGTTATTTTCTTCTGATGTAGTAAAGACAAGTAGAAACTTAGCATCACAGAGCCTGGTGCTAAAAACATAATCACACACGTATGCTACAGTAAATATATGTAAATATGCATATGTGTGAATGTGTGCACGTGTATGTATAGACACACACCCAAATCTTCCCAGTGTCTGACACACAGCTTGCTTAATAAATATTAAGTACATATTTATTAGAATCTGTGTAATCAGCAAGCCTTTCCTGCTTCAACTTGAAAACCAAATAGGGTTGAATGTCACATGTACCACATCATTTGTACTATACATCAGACAAGCTCAAAACACCCCTAATATTTGATGAAAGTATATCAAGTATTTTCACATACTTAGTAAATGTTTAATAAATATTGTTGAATTACTTAAGAAGTGAATATATGTACTTATATTTCTCACATGCACAGACACTCTGCTAAATGTATAAAATGTCTTCTCTCACTTAATCTTTATAAAACTCTTCAGTATCAAGTATTATAGAAACACATAAAAAGTAAGTTGAGGTTATGGCAATGAAGCAGTAGCAATGGTTACTATCTCTGGGTGGTGAGATATCGGGTTATTTTTACTTTCTTTTTTACACTTCTACAGATTCTCTGTAATGAATATGAATTACCTTTATCATCAGAAAGTTAAAAAACACCCGGTTTTATTCCTTTCTGACACTACAATGAGCAACCCCCACACCCACCCCGTCCGCCTGCTCAATGCTGAGTAGCCTGGCAGCCTCATTATCCCCATTTTACAGATAAGCAGGCTGAGGCTCAGGGAGGTTAACTCATTTGCCTCGGGACATGCAACCAAGAAATGATCTAGAGTTAAGCTCAGGTCTCCTGACTCCAGCTCTTTTCTCCTTCGCCTCTAATTGTTCCCGCTTCATCCACGGATGCCTGAATCTCTGGAGGTGAGGGAGGAGGAGCTGCCATTGCTTCATTCAAGTTGTCTGAGGGTCACTCGCCTGGGGGAAATGAGGCTGGGGCAGGAAGCCCTGTGCATTGTGTCCTGGCAAGAGCCCCAAGGCCACATTGGCAATGGAGTGAGCACCTGTAGGCGGTGTTCAGGCTCATTTTGGGAAAGGGTTGAGGTGGCCCTTGGGAAACCTAAAAAGTATGCATCAAATTCTCATATTTATGATTGAAAAGGAGCCCAACTTCCAGCTAGAATGAGGACTGGGGAGAATGTGGCCATCACTCTACAAGGTCCTTTCTTGACAATTATCCTGCATATTCATTGTTTTATTCTATTTTTATGATATGACAATAGGCACAGAGAGACTCGTCAAAGATCCCAAAGTCACACAGCTAGAAAGTGACAGACAGATTCAAGCTAGGCCTTCACATTTCTAAAGGGTCAGCAAAAATCTTACAGGATGCCCCTCATCCTATTCTTCACCCATGGCAGGCATGCCCAATCAATCACCGCACAGACAGAAGCAATCAGGGGCTGGAGTCCATTCTCTGAACCACTAAACTGGGCGCTTCCACCCCCCCAGTGCTGCCCCAGACTTCACCTGCCAGCATCAACCAGAATTCCCAACTCTGCCACACTTTAAATGACCCCCATCCTCCCAGAAATGGCTTCCGAATCCTCAAAGAAGACAGTTCCAGTAATGGGTTGATTCTGGAGGTTTATTTCTGCTTGCAAATTGGCGAGTGCTCCGTGGAACTGAGTGAAGCGGAAGCTAATCGCACTTAAAGAGGGACCCTGGAGGGTGGGAGGGGGGGAAGGAAGATGCAAACTGCTCACAACGTCACAGACAAGCAGCAGACGCGGCACCTGAGCAACCATGTGAACTTTGGAGAGCCACTAATCTTTTCTTTCTTTCAGTTCTTCATCTGCTAAAATGATAGCATTATTCCCCGATAAAAGGTTGTTACAAGGAACCAAATGAAGCAATGAAAAACTGAGTGCCCCTGGCACACCTAACGCAGTGGCAGTTGTTGGTATATAGCACCTGTTCCTATTTCCTTCTTTCTAAGTAAAGACTCAGACAATATGAAGGCTACAGGTATTGTTTAGTGAGGACAACCGTATTTTGCAGAAAACGAAGTCTAAGAATGTTTCTTTTTCTGTTGAAGCTAGAAGGATTTTACACAATGCCTCAGGAAAATAGAAACCACGCTAGGCCATTCAACCAAGAGAATTTAATACAGGGAATTTATTACACAGGTGATGGAAAGTTGAGGAGCCAGGAGAGATTAGCAACAGTGGAAAGGCACCACCAGCCCTGGGGCCAGAAAGAAAAGCAGAGAAGTTGGGGCATCCCGGGGGAAGGTGGAACTTCAACAGTGCCGCCCAGCGGAAGCCAGCTTCAAGGAGGAGGGGTGTCCCTGATGGGACCGAGAATTAGAAGGAAATACAGCTGCTTCCAGGGGTGCCCCAAGGCAGAACCAGAAAAGCAGAAATATAGTGGCTTCCCTCTTCTTTCTCCCTTTAATTGTCCATCACTGCGTTTCATTGGCCGAACCTACCGGAAGGCAGGAAACAGGAAACATTTTGTTCTGCAATTATACAGCAGAGCAGAGGAGGGGTGAGAATGGATCTGAGCGTGAACAGGCAAAATGACGGATACAGAGCATGAAACACCCAGCGTCAATCCAGGCTTTAGTACTGAAGACAGACAATGGCGCTTTCCGTTTGTACAAACTCACTGAGCTGTTCACTTAGAAGATTTGCACACGTTCTATGTACGTATTTCGAGAAAGAAGTTGTTCAGAATTATGATTTTAAGATGTTCAGAATTATGATTTTAAAGGGCCATAGAATGAAGTGCTAGATTACAGATCCCTCTTCTGTGTCGGTTATTTATTGCTGCATAACAAATTGCTTCAACACCTAGTGTTTTGAAATGTCAAATACCATTTATTAGCTTTCATGTTTTTGTAGGTTGAGAATTCAGGAGGGACTTGTCGAGGTGGTTCTGGCACAAAGTCCTTGGGAGGCTGAATAAAGCCCCCACCCACCGCAAAGATGTCCATGTCCTGACCCTGGAACACGTGATATGTTACCTTACATGCAAAGGGCAACTGACAGATGTGATTAAGTTAAGGACCTCGAGGCGGGTTATCCAGCTGGGCACTAAATATAATCACAAAGGCCCTTATAAGGGAAAGGGGGGTCTTACCGGGGGGAAACCAGCAATGTGGAGGTGGAAGCAGAGATTGGGGCGACGCAGCCAGGAGCCCAGAAATGCTGGCGGCCTGTGGAAGCTGCAAGAGTCTGGAACAGATTGTCCCATGGGGGCTCCAGAAGGAATCAGCCCTGATGACACCTTTATTTTTAATCCCTAATGACTCATTCTGGACGTCTGACCTCTAGAATTATAAAAGAATAAATCTGTGTTGTTTTAAGCTACCGTGTTTGTGGTTACTTGCAGCAGCAGCAATGGGAAACGAATATAGGATCTCTCATGACGTCATAACCAACACTCCAGCCAGGCTATGGCTGTCCGAAGGCTGCCCTGGGGAGGGAGGGTGCCCTTCCGAGCAGACCCACTGGCACGGCTGTTGGCCGGAGGCCTCAGTTCTCTGCCTCGAGGGTCTTCCACTGAGTGGCTCGCGTGTCCTCGTGACATGGCGGCTGGTTTCCCCACAGCGAGAGATCCACGAGAGAACAAGGCAGTACCTAAATGTCTTTTATGACCTAGCTTCAGAAGGGACGCCCCGTGACCATGGACACAACCTATAGGTCGCACAGATGCACTCTGCTACAGCATACGAGAGGACGACACAGGCCGCGAGGGGCAGAGACAAAGATCGTTGGGGACCATCTTGGAGGCTGGCCACCACGGTGACACTACAAGTTATCCCCAGTTAGACCCATGGCAATTGACTTCCACGCCCACAAAGGAAGACCCTGTGGCCACTCTGAACTTCCTCCCATTTCTAGGGACACATCTGTTCATGGGTTGAATTGTGTCCCCAGAAAAGACAGGTCAAAATCCTAACCCCAGTTCCTCAGAATGTCACCGTATTTGGAGATAAGGGTCTTTCCAGAGACGAGGAAGTGAAAAGGAAGTCACTAGGAAGGGCACTGACCCAGCACGAGTGGTGTCCTTATAAGAAGAGGAATTTGGACGCAGAGGGACACACAGAGGGAAGAGGGTGTGAAGAACGCAGGGAGAATGTCACACGAAGACGGAGGACTGGAGAGACATATCTACAAGTCAAGGAACATCAAAGATTGCTGGCAGACCACCAGAAACCAGGAGACAGGCACGGAACTGATTCTTCCCCAGAGCCTTTGAAGGGTGCATGACCCTGCTGACGCCTTGATGTTTTGGACCTCCAGCCTCCAGAATTGTGAGACAAGACATTTGTGTTGTTTTAAGCCACTCAGTTTGTTACAACAACCCTAGCAAACTAATACAAGACCGCATGCTCTTTTCTGTCTCTTTTGAACATGATTGCTTTGCTTTTCTGGCTCCAGTGGGGTTCACTATAGAGAATTTGGAAAATTGGGCAATAAAACCCCATTAAAATCACCCTTAAGCCTGTTACCTGGGGGCAACCACTCTGAATGAATATGTTGGTGTATTCCTAGCCTGTGTTCATTTCTACATATGTGTACAGATACAGCTACTTGACACACAGGTAAAATGGTTTTATATTAAAGGCAGAATGGGGTTGGCTATGCGGCCAAACAGAAAATTCTGGAACCATATACCCCCTGGTTTCCTCTGCTGGGATTCTCCGCTATCTTGAGGCAGAAGGGCTTGCAGCTCCAGGCACCTGCTTGCCATCTTTCTTTTCTCTTCTAATTTTTCAAGCTGATTGTTTTAAACTGCCCTGTGCTGTTGCCTGGAGGCTTATGTAGCTTTCTGGAGAGTAACATCCAGGCAACCTGAGCTGTTGGGGATAAAGAACTTGCCTGCAGGAAGTCTAAGACCCGTGTTGGCACGTGCACCCACATGTCTCAGGAGCATCTGTGGACACATATACCAGGTCCCAGAGGCCAGAACTGAGGCTTAGAGTAGAACTGATCAAGGTCACTTTGTCACAGGGTGGCAGAGAAATAACTAGATCCTGGGTGTTTCCTACCTAGGTCCTCTCTCCAGGGTTAATAGAAAGCACGCCTGTCTCTCTGTTTCATCCACGTTAGGTGGGCTGTTTCTGCCTGAACATCATTGCAACAACTTGAGCAATAAGGGTGCCGGGGACTGGGGTTTCAATGGTGAAGAGGGGGCTTTGCACTTGATTCTGGGGGGTCCTAATTCTCCCCTGATGGATGAGGAGGAGTGGAAGGTACAGACCCCTTAGGATCCTCACCTGGAAGGAGAATGTGGCTGAGGGTCTCTCAGGCCATTGGGATGGAGATGGGGTGGGAGAGGGTGAGCAATTTTGCCTTGGGTCTTTGCAAATAAAATTTTAAAAAATCATTCTGAAGTTCCTTACAGCTCTAACTATTTAGAGCCTGTAGATTCCCCATCCTTAAAAATTCCCCCCAGCCTGTGACTTCTGATCCAGTATCTTCAGACAGGGGCGAAGAAGGGCTGTCATGGGACCCCACCCTTCTCAAAGTCAACACCCAGCAAGGGCTTCCTGAGACCCCCAGCTGCACAGACATCCCAAACTGGGGTGAACCCCAAACACCTTGCTCCCGACTTCCCAGAGCCCCCCACCCAATCGCTTTCTGATAAAAGAAAAAAAAAGGCATTTCATTTTTCTGCCCAAACACAAATATGACATATCTGTGCCACCCAATTTTCCTGACAGGGGAATAATTATATCAACATAATTAAGTCTCAAATGCAAAAATTATCTGCACCGCATACACCGACACGACACTTCCCACATCAGAGGCCGTTGTTCCAGCCAGTACTTATCCAGCCACCTTTGACATGTCTTATTTTAATTTAAATGGAAATGCAGCTCATATTTCTTCTCAGTCCACTAACCCGTGTGATTGCAGAAACAGGAAAGCCGGACTCTGAAATTTCTCAAGTGGCCACTGGGTTTTGCATCCAAATAAGCTCAGCTTGGGAACAATTTATAATTTAGCCCAGGTGCCTTCTCTGGGCTTCAAGTATCTCATCAATACAATCTCTTGCATCTTCTCCTACTCTTTATCCTCTTTTTGTAAATTTCATCTTCATCATCATCATCATCATCATTATCTCCTAAGGGTTCTTGTAGTCTTAAACTGTGTTCCTCTCTTCCATCCAGCCGGCCCTCCAATCCGTATTCCACAAAGCATCCAAGGCAGAATCTCTTTAATCTGATCATATCATTCCCTGCTTGAAAGCCTTCAGTGGCTCCCCATTGCCCACAGTCCACGTTTCGTGGTTTGTGATATCAAGTCCTTCACGGCCTTTCCCAACCCACCCACTGAGGTTCTTTTCTTTCCACTGCCCACACCCTGCACCCAAACACGCCCTGTTCTTTTATGCCTCTGTGCTTTTTTTGTTCCTACCATCCTTCCATCTGGAATGCTCTTCCTGTGGTAATTACCCCTTCTCTGATAAACGAACTCCTACTCATGCTTCAACGCCCATTGGATAATTACCTCCTCTATGATTGCTCTCTCTGGCTCCCTTGGGTAGAATTAGCCCCCTTCATTTCTGCACTCCCGGCATTTGTACATAGGATAAGCACATGTCCCATCAGCTTATAATGATTTTCCAGTTTATAATTTCCTGCTAAACTGTGCTTCTTATGAGGAGGGTTGTACTCAGCCTTGTATCCCAAATGCCTAGTGCAGTACCTGGAACTTAGAAGTCACCATATAAATATTTCAGCTTTAAATTTCTCCAGCTCTAAACTGGTGACTTGCGCATTATACAGCAGGTGTTACCAACCCGGGCCTGCCACTCCACAGACGTGGGCTTGCAGCCCAGCTCCACCACTCACAGTGTGTTCCCCGGACAAGTCTTGTCACCGCCTGACCCTCAGTTTTCTCATCTGCAAAGTGGGGATGATGGCAGCATCGCTGTGCTACAGGACTAGTCACTGGTGGAAAGCGCTTATCACATTGCGTAGAACAAACAGCTGCTCTCTTTCCTGTCTTCAGAACTACTGGGCGGCAGCTTGTGAAATGTGGCGATCTTAGGGGTCTCCTCTGATGCTTTTTTATCCTCATGGTCTCCCCTTAGGGATCTGGTGCACTCAGCCCTGCACCCTGCTGGTCATACTACTTAAATGTCCCAGTATGGGTCCCAAAGTCCTTCTGTCCCCTCCCCACCGAAACACCATCTGTGTCTCACTCCCCCACTGCCAGGTCACAGGTCACGTGGACATGCCCAAGAAGTAGATACAATCACTGTTGCCCGCGTGCCAACGCCTGGATCCTGTTGGGCCGCAACCCTGTTGGCATCCACGTATGGCCAGCACAACCCCAGGAGACAGCTGGCCAGGGATTGCAGACACAGCCTATGCACACAGGAGTTGGAAGATCACCCCTTGAATAAATCCATCTAGGCCACTGGTGACTCAGATGACCACACCCCAACAGCTATGCAGGTAGGCACAGCCAGGGAGGGATGCACAAAGGTGAGAGTGAGAACCGCATCCAACTCAAGACCTGGGATTGGATCCACGTCTGCTCAGGCCGGTGGGCATCTCCGGGAGTGGGGCCCTCAAGTCTACTTTAGGCATGAATTCCTTCCTCATCTTCAGTACAGGGTGTTGTGAGGCCCGGTACATTCAGGTGCTTTGTAAACTGAAGAGCTGGATGAACATGAGCTCGTTATTTACCATACAGCTTCTCCCCTCTTCAGAGACGCATCTCTATTTCAGGCACATCTGATCACCTCCTAACAGCTGAAGCTCCAACCAGTGTTCCCCACCAGCCAAAGAAACATCGTGAATGAGCTCAAGCAAGCAGGAAGAAACGAGCCCTCCCAGGCAAACCAGCCCTCATCAATAGTCTTGTCCCAGCAGATACATTCCCCCAAGAATTGAAGAGGGAGGATGTGGAACAGAGCTATTGGTGTTGGTGATCAATGCCAGATCTTAGCCTTTTCCCCAGGCTGGGACCGGAGTCGATGCTGTCTCGCTCAGGAAAGGGGTAGGGGCGGGAGCTCCTGTCAGAGAGAACAGCCCGTGCGACAGAAACAGCAAACGATGCCGATAAACAGCGTGCGGCCAGGCATGATAATGACCGAGATTAAGACGACGATTTCTGGACCTGATTTGGTTTCCATCTGCTGAGGCAAGAGGATATTACAGAGCTGCAAGCACCATGGCCTCACCTCAAAGTCGTGGATAGTTCCACATATTGATTGTACCGTGGACTGTTTTGGTAGTTACGGCGCTTACATATCCACGGCCACTTTCTAGTGGGATTGGTTCAAAAGCCCACTAACCCCTTCTAACGCAAGGACACTCGGTGGCCTCAAGAGAGAGGTTCTGGGTAGATATTTATTTTCTGGACCCAAAGACCCTGAGCTGGAAAGCAGGGCTTCTCGGCATTATGAACATTTGGGAGCAGATAATTCTTCGTTGTGGGAGGTTAGGAGAGCTGTCCCATGCATTTCAGAATGTTCAGTAGCTTTCCTGGCCTCTACCCACCAGATAGCAGCAGTACCTCCCACTCAAGCTGTGCCAACCAAAAATGTCTCCAGATATTGCCAAATGTTCTCCGGGGGCAAAATCGTTCCCAGCGGAGAGCCAGGCTAAAGGCATCAGGGTAGATGGTAGACTTGATTTGAGAAAAGACACAGGCTCTGGAGTCAGACAGATGGGAATCTGAATCCTGAACACACCGCTTCTTGTTGCGAGACCTCATCTTAAAAACATAAACCTCCCCCTTCCATGATTTCAGGGGTTCTGGCATAAACAGAAAATATGACATGGTACCACCTGCTCCAAATGAGCCCTCTGGTCCAACAGCATCGGTATCACCTGTTTGCTGATGAGGCAGGCAGAATCTCAGAGCCTGCCCCAGACCTGCTGAGTCAGAAACCGCATCTTTAACAATATCCCCAGGTGATCTGTATACAGGAGACGTTTGAGAAACGCAGGCGTTGCAATTAAGAGCATAGGTTTTGGAGTCCAAGAGATTGATCACATCCCTTGGTGCCGATCTTTCCTAGCTATCTGGCCTTGGGCAAATCGCTTCACCTCTTGGAAGCTTCTTTTGTTAAATGTGTAAAACGGAGATAAAAATATTACCTCCCTCGTAAGGTTGAAAGTGCAGGTTTAATTAGTTGGTGCATCATAAGTGCTCTGCACAGTGTCTGCCACGCAGCAGACACACAGTAAATGTCAGTTCCCTGCCCCCCTTCGAAGATGCCTCTCAGACGACGGCATTAGGACACCCGGGCTCACAGAGGTGGAACAGAAAGATGTTGAAGCTACCTCCATACGCTTCTGCGATCTTCCTTTTGATGGAGTCTAAAATTATATCAGCCACTTGGCCACTCATGGTCCATTTATTCATTTATTGACTCGGCAGGAAAGAAAAACAACGGCTGAGCGGTGGGCGCTCTCTCTTTCCCCAATGCGTCTCGAGGTCATGGCCTGGTTGTGCCGCCTCAGGATGAACAGCCTCATCAAAGTCACTTCGCAGCTGGGGCCCGTCAGCTCTGGCTGGGACCATCAGTCATGGCCCCAGGGGCTCAGGGGCACCTTCCGCTATGATCAAGGGCTTGGCTCGTGGGTGCTGTCCAGTGCTGCAGAAGCCAGGCCTTGATTCCGAGGGTCTCCCCATTTTCCTCTAGCTAGGGGACACACCAACAGTTCTTTGACTCTCTCCTGGTGCCAGGGATCACTGTAGCCGCAGCCTCCAAAGGCTCCTTCTTCCCTTCTTCTCTGGAAGGCAGGCTCTGTCCTGGGGTGGACAGTGTTCTGAACCAGGCAAAACTGTCCTGAAAATGGTTCTACCTTTGAATGGGACCCTTTGGAACTGCCGGAGATAGGTCTAGGAGTTCGCTGTGCAAATCCAAGTGCTTGGTGGGACCTTTTCAGTTTTACGTTCCAAAACGGGGCTGACAAACTATAGCGCATGGGTCAAACCTGACCTGCTTCCTGTTTTTATAAATAAAGTTTTATCAGAGCACAACTATTCATTTATGCATCGCTTTTGGCTGATTTCACGCCTTAATGACAGGATTCAGAGGTCGAGATGGAGGCTCTATGGTCTACAAAACTGAAAATATTACTATCTGGGCCTTTGTAGAAAAAAATATATTGGCCCTTGTCCTAAAATCCTAAAGTTCTAACAATGTGTAGCATTAGGAGCTAACAGTTCTAAGGATGTATGGATTTCAATATTCTGTACTTCTACTAGTTTGAGGCACCTGCAATCAACTATGCTGAACAATTTTCGACCTATATAAATGGCAAATTCATATGGTTCAATTTAAAATTTTAATATTATATGCACCTAATGATTCAAGATTCTATAAATCCTAAGATTTTCTGGTTTGAAGGTTCTAAGGTCATATACATCAAAGTTTAGGATGCTCTTATCCCAAATGCTAAGATTCTGCGAGTCTAATGGTTGAGTAGTAGAGGAGGAAAAGGCATGAAAGTTAATTAGCAGACATAAAAGAGTTAGGCAAGTAAATTAATTTTTCAAAAAATGCAGGCTGGTGGTACCTTGTAAAAATAAATGGATGAAATACAAATGAGAGATGACAACATTTGCATCCTTGCCGTCCCAAGACTGGGGTGGCCTAAGACACAATTGGGATTTGACTCAAAGGAGCTGAGGGACCAACTGAGGCTCAGCTGAGCATGTATTACTCTTGGTTGCTCCAGAAATAGGTCCCCCTCCTTATGACAATGATACAATAATGAGAAAAGCCATATGTGAGCAAAAAGGGAATCAGAAATAAAGTGGCATGTGGCCCAGCTAGCTCCACCCTAGGGAGAAGTCTGGGAGGGAATGGAAATGCGACAGGAAGAAAGCAGAAGCATTTGGGCTCTACACAAAAGGATTATGCCTGCTCTCCAAGGCGGTGGCCGCCAGCCACACGTGGCTACTGAGCATGTGATATGTGGCCAGTGCAATGGAGCACTGAATTTTAAATTTTCTTTCATTTTAATTAATTTAAATTTAAACAGCCCTATAAGGCTGGTGGCTACCACACTAGACAACACCATCCTAGGGTATTTGCGTATGTTATAGTGAGACGTAAAATCATCTAAATATCTGGGAAATCACTGCATTTCACCTGTTCTGCCTGCGGAAGCCATCACTCCAAGGGAAAATAAATAAATAAAAGAACTCCAAGCTAAGAGCCATTGAGTTCTGTCCTTCTGCATCCAGTGTTTCTGTGGTCTTGAGGTTCTAAGAGGTGCTATCGTTCTATATTCTAATGACTCAAAGCCCTGAAATGCTCGGGGAAACCTTACCGATGGATACTGACGGCCACGACCACCCTCTTTTTCAAAGCAAGCTCTCAGTTTCGCATTTGCAAATGTTTCAGGGAATCACGCAACCAACAGCAGTAAACATTTGAACACCTCCTGGGTGAGTGGTTAACTTTTAGACCCCACGCTGGAAGCGTCAAGAAGAAAGTGATGTCTGGCAATAGGAAGTGGATAGGGTGGTTGAGGGAAAAGACCTGGAAGTAAAACAACCCAATCAGTGATACAGAGGCAGGGACCATAAGCTAAATTGTGTAGTTGACTGTGTATGGGAGGAAATCCCGTCTTTCACCTCTCTCAGCCTTAGTCTCCCCGCCTGTGCTACAGTCACGATGGCAAACCTGTACCAGGCTTCCTCCTGCAACACACAGTTCACCCGAGGGCCTTGCTAAAATGCAGTCATGACTCAAGTGGGCAGGGCGGGGCCCGAGATTCTGCAATCTCTACATCCAAGGCTGCCAGTGTGCAAATAAACTTTGAAAAGCAAAGTCATAAGTCACAGGGAACTGGGGAGAATTAAATGACATGAGATATAAAACATGCTTAGTCCTGTTCTAGAAATAGTAAGCACAGCAACAACAATAACAAGAAAATATATGTTCTATGTAACCCAACTCAAAATCAGTCTCCAGCTGACATCCGTAATAGAAACAAACAAACCCACACACCACAGAACGGCAAATCACGGCTCTGTTCACACTCTTCCTGTGAAGAGGAATTATCTTTTTTTGCCCTCTCTGGTTAAGAGAATTAAGCTATTAGCATCATCGCACAGAAGTCTGAATTGTCTCTAGAACTCTGTCTGAAAATCACACCCGCTAAAATGCAAACGTAATCACCAGACTTGGTACGCAGCGGTGTCCTTGATTTGCAGACACAAAGTCTTTAACGATGGCCCAGCGTCAACCTCCAACACAGACCACGCGCTCTAACAACAGAAGTGCGCACACAGAATCGCAATTTGCGTGCTTGGGGTTTTCCATCCGAGGCCGTTGCCTTTGTGAGGGAAACAAGATAGGCATCTTGGTGTGGGAGGGCGCTGGCGCAAATGCAACAGAAAGACCATCCTTGGGATACTCAGACCTGCTTCCAAATGGACCACAGGAACATCTGCCTCACCAGCTGTAACTAGAGCTGGGGCCAACAGAAAAGCAGCCAGCCTTCTTTTACTAGAGTTTACGCTCTTGTGTGTTTTAGCAGGAACGAGGGGGTCGGTATTAAGGAGAGTTATTTCTTAACCACTTAATGTGTGCAAGACACTCCTTTAATCTCCTGACTACCTGATGACCCATTTTACAGATGAGGAAACTAAGACTCAGAGAGGACAGGTGATTTGCCCAGTTCTGAAAGAGCTAGAGCCAGGATTTAAACCCAGCTCTGCTGCCTGCCCCCTACTCCGCCTTTCCTTCCAATAGAGCAAGAGTTGGCAAACTACAGCCTGTAGGCCACATCGGCCCACCATCTGTTTTTATAAATAAAGATTATTATATATTATTATTATTATATATATTATATATATATTTTTTATTTGGGAATATTACAGGGATACAAATGTTTAGGTTACATAGATTGCCTTTGCCCTGCCCAAGTCAGCACAAAGAAGACAGACTAATGGCCAATAAAAATACAAAAAAATGCTCACTATCTCTAATCATCAGGGAAATGCAAATCAAAACCACAATGAGATAGCACTTATCTCCAGTGAGGATGGCTTTTATCAAAAAGTCCCAAAACAACAAATGTTGGTGTGGATGCAGAGCGACAGGCACACTTCTACACTGCTGGTGGGACTGCAAGCTGGTTCGACCTCTATGTAAAGCAGTACGGAGATACCTCAAAGAGCTAAGAGTAGAACTACCATTTGATCCAGCAATCCCACTACTGGATATCTACCCCAAGGAAAAAAGGACATTCTGTAAATAAAGTTTTATTGGAACACTACCATCCCCTCCATTCACATCTGTCTGTGACTGCTTTTGTGTCACGAGGGAGGGCTGAGTGACTGTGACAGAGACAGTGTGGCCTACAAAGTCTAAAATATCTACTACCGGATCCTTTACAGAAAACACTTGCTGATCCCTGGAGCGGGGTACCTAGCTGTTACCCGGGTGCAAGCCCAGCAGGCTCTCAGGAAGAAGTGAAAACCACCTTTTTTCCCCCTAAGTTCCTTTCCTTTTGTTTGCTGAGAAGCGACATCAGTATTTTTTTTCTCCCCACCCAAAGGCAGGAGCCCGACGGATTCCCCCGAGTGTTTGTTTATAAGCTTCTCTCCAGCAGGGCGCTTTGTCTCTAAACTGCTGCCCAACCTTAATAACGGCGGGCGTCCACCGCGTCATCTCCCACCAAAAGCAAACAGGAAACCCAGCTCTGCACCCAGCTGGGTGGGTGTCAGCTGCAGACAGCTGCAAATTGCCTGAACAAGGACAGATGTAGCTTGTTTTTGCCTTTCTTTTTCCATTTGAAAACTTTGTGAGGGGGAGACGAGAATGCTGTTAGGGAAATGAATGTGTTGATTCTAATTATCCGAGCGGGCGGCAGAGGTGACATGTGGCAGGATGGGCTCCGAGTCATTTACCTGGAAGGCAGCCAAGGCAAGGCTGGGGAGAGGGCAGAATTCCAATGGAGCGGATGCTCCAGACACTGAGTGCAAAGAAAGAGGCATCTGTGAACCCAAAGGCCATGGAGTGGGGGCACAGAATTTGGGGACATAATTCTCAGAATTTTCAAACTGGAAATGATCCAACCACTGGCCTAGGCTTATCCCCCTTTCTGAAGCTCAGAGTTGGCCTGCTCTTGAAGGGGCTCTGAGGTGCTCTCTGACTTTGGTTTCACTCTTGTGATGATGATGGTGATGATGGTGGTGGTGGTGGTGATGGTGGTGGTGGTGGTAGTGATGATGATGATGAAGATAATGATGGTGATGATTGCAGTGATGATGGTAGTAAGGGTAGGAATGGTAATGATGATAGTGGTGGTGATGCTCATGGGGGTGTTGATGATGATGATGGTGGTGATAGTGGTGATGATGATGATGATGGTGATGGTGATGATAATAATGATGATAGTGGGTTTACTTTATGCCAGACACTGTGATAAGCACTTAAAACACATTATCTCATCAAATATTTCCAAGGATGCTGTGCAGGAGTTGCAATGATCACCCCCACTTGATGAGATAGCGGAGAGAAGGCGAGTGCCTTGACCCAGGTCACACAGCAAGGATGTGGTAAAATTGAGATTCGTATCTAGGTTGCCTTACTCCCAGTTCTTTCTCCTTCCTGTCAAGCTCTTTCTTCTCTCAACATGTATTTTTTATGCCTGCTACGTGCTAAGCAATGTTCTAGGGCAAAGGGAAGCAAACTTTCTCTGTAAAAGGCCGGATAGTAAACATTTTAGATATTCTGGGCCAAATGCTCTCTGTCACAAACATGCCTCTTGGCCATTGTAGCATGAAAGCGGCCACAGACAATATGTTAAGTGTTTGTGATTATGTCTCAATAAAACTTTATTTACAAAAAGACAGGAGACTGGCCAGATGTGATGATGGATTATGAAACTGTGTTTTGTGTTCATGCCTCAGGGGCCGGGGTAGGAGGGAGACGAGCCCCAATGTGGAGCTCTGTCTCTGTTTACCACAGAGCTGCATCAGCTATGAATTCAAAAGAGGATTTGGCTACTTTTAAACAAACAAACAAAACTTGGCAATCTCTGGATAACTCTTGACACCTGCCAGGTGAGAGAAGCAAGGGATATCTCTCTGCCCTTTGAAACCATCTCCCCAGAGATAAGGTGACACATGTGGAACCATGTGGGGGTAGACACAGAGTCAGTCTGGAATGGGCTGGAGAGAGACAGAGGTATCTACAGGGATACTGTTGCCCACAGAAGTAGTGACTTCCCCAACCCTGCAGTTGCATGACCAGTCGTGGAATTTCCACTGGTCTGAGGTTGGAGAATGCATCAGTGGGGACAAAGAGGCCTAGGTACCTCCAGGTTGGAGATTCTGTGACTCTGTGCATAGGTCTTGGAGCGTAGGAATGAGCTTGTTCTGGAGGAGGTTGTCACCAGGACTACTGGCTCTTTGAGACACATTCAAAGCTTGAAGCTCCAGGACCAACCAGCTGTAAACTTGTCCAGGTCTCAGCAGAGTTCTAAAGATCATCTGGTCCATTTTACAGAGAGAGAAAGTGATTCCAGCAAGGGGAGAGGCATGCCCAAGGTCACCTAGTCAGAAGCAGAAGGAGTTCAAATTCAAGCCTACTGGCTCCAAGGAAGGCTCCTGCTACTATGTGAGCCACTCCCTTGGGAAGACAGAAAGGATAATCAGGCTTTCTACTTTCTCTTTTTCCTTTCTTTGATCCGCCCTACTTATAGGATGTCCTAGCTTCAGGAGTAACTGAAAAGGTAGAACACAGAGGAGGCAGAAGTCAAATAGGAGGCAAGAAGAAAAAGCAAAGAAAGGACGTGTGGGCATGCAGACAAATCTCGGCGAGGGTCAAGGCACACACACGTGGCCTGTGCAGTGGGCTTCTACAGGTTTTTCCCTCCTGACACCAACATTTTGGTTTTCCTTGGTGGAACTATTCTTCCTCCACTCTCCATTCATGTAGTTAGGATGAACCTGACAACACTCCTGGATTCAGGGCTGGGCATTTATCCCAAAACTGTCCAATCAGAGACTACACGCTGCAGGCACCAGTGCTTGGTTTAGGGTTGGGCATGCAATGTCAATCAGAATCCATGAGACTCCATTTCTGGACCTTTGCTTGAGTTATTGGGTCAAAGAGGCCCTCTTCTTACTGAGGTTGACATGCTGGTTTTTTGTCAGCCTTGACTCTGTTGCCACGAGGAAAGGAAAGCCTAGCTGAGAATGGCAGCCAACCCCAAGGAGATGGGAACAGAGAGTTCCATCCAGTGGTGCGCTGGTAAATGTCTCAAACTGGCTCTAGGGGGGAGGGAACCCCTGATTTGTAGCACTGGCCAATTTCCATGGCATCAATACTCCCTCAGTGGCTGACGTCAAGCTCCCAATGTGACACCATTGAGCACTGAATTGGGACGAGATGGGCACAGTCACCTCTGCTAAACTGGTACCGCTCGACCATGGCACCCTGGATTCAGCCTGTTGGCCTCATTGGTGTCCCTGAATTTCACTGGGTCTGAAACCAGAGGTCGCGAGACTTCTTTACATGAACCAATAAATTCCCTTTTACTTAAGTCCACTTGAATTTTGTTTCTGTCACTTAACAACCAAAAGAGACTTAACGTAGACAAGTTTACTCATCTATTCCCACTAAATACTCTTCCAATTCCAAACTGGTAAATTCTCCCAATAAAACCATTTTGCTTTCCCACTGTTGGTCTGTCTTCAAGTTCTTTTTCTTCATTTTCCTATTTTTGGTAGAGACAGGGTCTCGCTCTTGCTCAGGCTGGTCTCAAACTCCTGACCTCAAGCGATCCTCCTGTCTCAGCCTCCCAAAGAGCTAGAATGACAAGCATGAGCCACTGCGTCTGGCCTGTCCTCAAGTTCTGAGATCCCCTCTTTTCATGGTTTAAGCTCATCCAAATATATATATATATATATATATGAAAAAACACCAAATAGAGAGGAATCACCCTTCAAACAAAATTATAGTTTGGAAATGAATTCGAAATTTTGTCTGATTTGTGGCTCCCTGGATCTCCTTGGGACCATGATCTGCTAAAGGTGTCAACCTGTAACAGAGATCATGCTTCCTACTGTGAACACCAATCTTCCTAGGCCCCCCCGATATGCAATTAAGGGAAGCGTAATCTCATCTAAACAATTTGAATCAGATTTATTTGAATAATTTAATGTACACCTGCCATATTCAATCAATAGCTCCCCCATTTCGTTTTTAAGTAATTAACACTGAGGAGTTAAGTTACTCTAATTTCCAGCAAGTCTGAAGTGACGAAAGTTCAATTGATGAAGTCTCCGGAGACAAGATTAGTATCTGCTCCGCTATTTGCCATCTCGAGACTCGGCGCATTATTTGTAATTGGTATTAGCAAATTTAAATTCTGATTAATTGCTGGCGAGCCTGTTTTCAATGCGGAAACAAAACCACAAGTCGGGGAGTAATAGACCCAATTATTCCTAGGTAGGCTTTCGGTAATAGATTTTATTATCAAGATATCTCATCTCAGCTGCAGATGCAAAAAAAAAAAAAAGAAAAGGAACCTCGTTTCATTAGATGGTAACACTTCTTGAACTGAGACGAGCATTGGCCGTGTGAGATAAAGACAGCTCGGAAGAATTCACTTTCAGAGACATGTCTGGGGCTGGTGGCACTTAAGTCCTTCCTAGGACAAAGTTTCTTTTGTGCAGAGACCTTTGTGGGGAGACACACGGGAGGCCACGGTGCCTAGGAGGAGGGCAGGGACAGAAATGCCCTCGGTTTCCTCTGTCGGCTCTCTGAGCACGTTGGGAGCCCCATAAGAGTGGGTATTCAAGGCAGCCCGTGAACACGGAGTTTATAAACGTG
>VBSM01003230.1:685792-704316 GCA_008086735.1 Cheirogaleus medius | reverse complement strand
AAAGATACGTCCCCGTCTATAGTGGGTTGAAGGGTAGCCTCCTGAAAGATACGTTCCCGTCTATAGTGGGTTGAAGGGTAGCCTCCTGAATCTGTGAATATGATCTTATTTGGGAAAATGGTCTTTATAGATATGATTAAGGTAAGGATCTTGAGATGAGATCAACTTGGATTTAGGGTGAGCCAAAAATGTAATTTCAGTTGTCCTCATAAGAAAAAAGGCAGGGGGACATTTGAAACACACATACACAGAGAAGATGGCCCGATGAAGATGTGGCAGGGATTGGAGTGATGCAGCCACAAGCCAAGGAAGCCTAGAGTCACCAGAAGCTGGATGAGGCAAAGAAATATTTTCCCCTAGAGCCTTCAGAGGGAGCATGGCCTTTCTGACACATTGGTTTCAGACTTCTGGCCTCCAGAATTAGGAGAAAATAAATTTCTGTTGTTTTAAGCCATCTAGTTCATGGTAATTTGTTATGGCAATCCTGTGAAGCTGATACTTCTCCTAACTGCAAACACTCTGAATAAAGAGGAAGTTCAGCCTTGATAAACTTACCCAGAATCTTGCAATCAGAAATCAGAGAAAAATGGAGGTCTAATTTCAGCATACATGCAAGCTTTGCATTTTACAGTTTTGTGTTGTTTTTTTTTTTTACTTTTATTCATATGTGGGGCTACACTATAATCTTTTCAGTATGTTAGGGTCTTTAATAATCTGAATATGACCCCAGGAATGGGGACAGGCAGAGAAAAGTAAGAGGAAAGGAAAGAGGGAGGAGGAGAGGGGGAGAGAGGAAAGCCAGAGAAAAAAGAGAGAGAGGAAGAAAACAACTATTTGATCTGACTGGAATGCCTGAGTGTCTGGCCAGTTAAAGAAGACATCAGAGGAGAAAGCTTGGGATGTTCTTTCCTCCCAGCCAGAGCTTGCAGGAGGGCAACCTGGCTGTGTGAGAAGTAGGACTTGTTAGTGAGGAAGTTATACTGTCAATTGAGGAAAGAGCCCTTTTCTCTCCCGGTGCCATGGGCGTGGAGGAACTGCCAGTCAGGGGCCCTGGACTTCGTCTGGAAGCCTCTGTCTCGGCGCAGTGTCTCACCTCCCACCTCCCCGTACACAGAAGAGCCAGGCAGCCAGCTTGTCAAGGGCGAAGCTGATGGGGATGACACTGGCAGTGGGAAACAGTGGCCCGAGAAATATATTTGCTGTGGGAGGACAAGTTGGTGAGTCCTGTCACAACACCAGAATGGACAGGGTGTGAAGGAGAAAATGACTGTAATTTAGAGGCCCCTGAGCCAAGCCCTGGCATACGGTGGGCTTTCTCAGGAAGGCTGTTTGCTGGTAGGCAAAGGGAGTGCCAGATGCCCCCTGGGTCACAGAATCAGAAATCTGGAGCCTTGGGGATGTCTGACCCCACGGGGAAAAGGCAGAGGAGGAACTCTCAGATGCTCTGTGACTCCTGCAAGAAACTGTTCTTAGCACAAGACACCCAATGATGGCGAAACCTTCCCATTAGGCAGCAAACAAACTTAAAACTGTTTCTTGGACCACACCAGGTGCAAGGTATGGATCAGTGATTAAAAGCAGAGACTACACTGTTGGGCAGCCCTGGGTTCAGATTCTTACTCATATGTGACCTTGGCCAAGTGAACATACCACTCTGAGCCTCAATTTGGCAGGTTGCTGTCCCTGTGCCTCAGTTTCCTCATCTTTATAATGGACATCATCATAGCACCCACCTCCCAGTTCTCACGTGAGGATTTAAAGGAGACATGTTCCATTCAGAACCTGGCACATCGCAAATGCTTCCCACAGGGTGACTTGCATCATCACGTCTACCTTTTCGTTGTTGCAGTTCACGGCGCAGAAATAGCTCTGCGTTCACTAGCTGTGGCCTGAGACTGGTCATCTCCCCTCTTTACCTTAAGAGGGGCTCAGTTTCCCCACCTGTAAAGTGGGAGTGGTAAGTCTGACTCTGCAGGGCTGGTGTGAGGTTACGTGATATTACGGAGGCTACAACCCAGTGAAGGACAGACAGTGAATCAACACTGGTTCCCTCCGCTTTGCACGAGGCTGCTCCGCATTGGGGCCAAACAAGGCGGGAAATGAAGAGTCTGGTGTCAGATCTAATCGGGCGTGGGGCCGCCCCGCTGCAAGCAGTGAATGCCATTGGTCCGCTTAGGCCCCGCCCCCAGGACTGGCAGCCAATGGCAGCGCCGTCTCTCAGCCCAGCCCACTTCCGTGGCTTCCGGCTTCCGGCTTCCGCCCAGGCGTCTCCCACCCGGAAGTCTTCAACCTCATCCCAGACGCTGACCCGCCCGAGGGCCGCGGGGCGCGGGACTCACCAGCTCCACGCACCGCCGGCTGGCCTCCTCCTCCCGGCGCGCCAGCTCGGCCATGTCCGCCTTCAGCTCCTCCAGGCGCCGCTGGTAATACTGGCTGCTCTCCCGCTGCTGGGACTCGGACGCCGCTGCCCGCGACAGCTCCTCGCCCATCTTGATGAGGCTGTCCCGAAGCCGGAGCACCAGGACCTGGGGGGAGAGGGGACACGCCCGCTTTGCGGTGACGGGCCGGGGGACACAAAGCGGGAGGCCTCGGGAAGACAACACACCCTTTGCCGAGCCTCAGTGGGTTTTCGTAAAGTCATCGCGACAAGAATCCGGATGTCTGCTACAGAGATGAAGAATTCACTGTGAAAACGTGGGGAATGATGAGCGCTCTCCCGAGGGGCAGTGTAGCACACCGGGTGATGCTGTGGGTTCAGATCCCGCCTCTACCTCTTCCTGGCTGTGTGACTCGGGCGGGTCGTGCAGCCTCTCAGAGACAGGGATGGTGACAGTACCTGTGTCCCGGGAATGCTGTCAGGATCCACTGCATTGTTATGCTGAAGGCTTAGCTCGGTGCCTGGCACCCAGACGTGCTCGATAAGGCTTGGGGATTATTAATATTTATAGCAGCCTCTAGCCTCTCTTCCTCCCAGGGCTTGCGGGGTGGAGTGGTGCAGTGGAGAGAGAGCTATGCTGGGGGCGACACCTCTTCCCCAACATGGGTTCTGGTTTCCTGATTTATAAAATGAAAGTGTTTCATCACATAATCTCTCATGAGCCTCAGCCCTAATATTTTATGACATTTTTTCCTTTTCTGGGGTGTAGGAGGTGGGGGAGGGGAGGATCCAGGAGGACACAGTGAAACAATAGAGAGAAAAGTGCCTTGGGCACCACGAGTGCTGCAGAAAACAAACCCAAGGGGCCGTTCTGCAGAATTCATTAGTTGGCCAACACGCCCGGAACCAATCGATCCTGATGGGCAAACACGCCAGTGTTGACACAAGACGGAGCCTACATGAATATTTCAGGTCCTTGCTAAGGACTTTGAGGCACCTTTCTGCAGCCACAGGCAGGAGGAAAAACAGACTCCAGACCAGACACTGAATAATAGCCTAAAAGGAAGTCTTTACTATTCAGTTCCCTTTTGCCTTCGAATGAAGTTCAGCAACAGTTTCAAGGAGCAGCAGGAGGGGGTATAAAGAGGAAGAGTAGTTCTCAAACTACGTCCTCGAGGTACCCCATCTCTCCACTGCAAGGACCCAGGATTCTACTGAATTCAGATAGTGGTGGCACAGGGGGAAAGTGAATTTGGAGATAGGATCTTTCAATTTGAAGTTTTTCTGCCATGATTTTCTTTCCTTCTCTGCTATCATTTGACTATGCTAGAATCAAGTAGAAACTAGCATGTGATATAGCCTAACATTATGCATTTAATATTTAAAATACAGTAGATCACAAGTTTCATGGTGATCTGTAGGGACAATCATGCCTTGACAGATCCCTTGAACAATTCTGAGAACCACTGAGGGTCAAGGAAAAGAAGAATTTCTCTCTGTTCTTCATCCAGAGCAGCTTTATTGGAGACCAGCTGCCCCTGGGGGATCAAGAGATAATGTTTCAGAATGAGGAAGGCAGCCTCCCATTATCCAGATGCATTGTCATGCTGTGGTGAAGCCAGCTGCCTGCAGAGAATTGGGAATCTGTAACCAGGGTGGAGTGAAAGTCAGGCGTTGTGTCAATCTACCTTGGCCTGGGCATCGCCTGCCTTTATCTTGAGCAAGTCACTTGACCTCTCTGAGGTCATCTCACTCATTAGATGAGGCGCGTCCTTCCTGCCCCACAGAGCTGTATCAAACATCAAGTGGAGTAGCTGATATAAAATGATTTTCACAACAATGACATCCTCTGTAAAAGTCCCATGCCATTGGCCTACAGAGCTGGAGAAGTTAACACCTGTGCAGCCAGCTCAAGGGTGATGCAAATGCAATCACTGAACCCCCACCCCAGCGCATCCAAGTCTTACCTGTCCTTCAAGGTCCAGCATTAATGCCACCTCCTCCTGGAAGCCACCCTGACTCCCCAGCCTTGACAGGATCTCTGTCTTCTGAACCTCACAGCCCTCTCTCCAAATTATGGTCATTTGTGTACATATCTTACCCACATCTCTTACAAGGCTCTGTGCTTCTAGAAAGCAGATCTATGTTACACAGCTGTCTTCTGTGCAACTAAAACAGGGCCTAGCACACACTAAGTACAAAATAAATTTCTGTTCAAAATTGAGTGTGGGGCACATAAGTGGTTGAATAGGTAGGTGGAGATGAGAAGAATTGGATTGGTGCATGAGAGGGGGGAAGGCAGAGGGATTGAGGTCTCAAGGAAAAAAGGAAGAGAGGAAGAGAAGAAAGAGTGAAGGGAGAAGGAAAAAGAACACATGGAAGGGGGGGTGGATGGATGGAGTCAGATAAATGGAGATGGAGAGGTGAATGGATAGGTGGTTTGTGGGGTCGTGTGGTGGTAGAAAGGGAGGGAGGAAGGGAAGGAGGGAGAAAGGGAAGGAGGGAGGAGGGAGTTTGGATGGAAGACAGATGAGTCATGTGTATCCAGATGAAGGCTTTTGAGCAGATAGATGGATGCTGGGAGGATGGACGGAGCTTACACAATAGCTCTCACCGCTCTGGGTCTGAGCAGTGCTTACATGTCACTAAGTACCTCAAATCTCTTAATCTGCACTTTCTGGAACTCCGTCCTGTTCTCCAGGTCACAGATGACCGCCTCCTGCCTGCTGACGATGGCTCGATCCACGGTGGACTGCTCCAGATGTTCGATGCGCGTCTGAGCCACCTGCAGCTGGGGGCACACGGAGAGGTCCGTTGGCCACCTGTTGGCCCTGCGTCCCAGGAAAGACACAAATGCAGGACCCAGCCTGGGGGCTCACTCACACGGCCTCCTTCTCTGCTCAGGTGCCACAGGTCAAATGCCTGCACAAGCAAGACCTGCCGGGTCTCAGTGCGAGGACCCTCATTGGACACTCACACCAGACCCTGCTCCTGGGTCTCAGGTGCTGGGAGGGGATGCTTCTTGTGTCTTCAGGATTCAAAACAGGACTTCTAATCAGTGCTCCCCCTCCCTCCTTCCCTGCTATAAAAAAACCCAGCAAATCTAGTCTGTGAGCAACATGATGTAGCATCAGAAAATGCAGGCACGTTGTGGGGGTTTCCAGTTGGATGAGTCTGGGCAAGTCAGTTACCTTCCTCGAGCCTCAGTTCCTTCCTTTTTCTTGTGAGGATTAAAGGAGATTAATGCCTGGCATGTTATAAGCACCCAGCAAATGGCCACCACTGCTATTTTTGTTGTGCTGTTGTTACTCAGTGCCCGCGCACATTTGCCTGAGACCCGGTCACTCTGACAGTCTCTTTAGGCAGGCACGTGCAACAGTTCTAGAAGAGCTTTGAGAATTTCATGGGTAATAGCAACCCCCCTGAGGAATGATGGGAAGCCAGGGATGTTTGGAGGGATCATGACTTCAAAGGAAGATTTCACAAGGACCATGATCCTGTCGTACACAGATCATCCCCTGCTCCTTGCAGCCATTCCTCAGAGGGAGAAAATCCTGCGCTGAGCAGTCGCATTGCCTGGGGCATGTTTGGATGCAGAACAGACATAGGTAAGAGTGAGTGAGTGTGTGTGTGTGTGTGTGTGCGCGTGTCTGTCTACTGGCATTGTTCTCAATTCATCTGGCACACAACTGGAGCTTAGTAAGTGTCTGAATGAATGAATGAGTAAAGGAATGAATGAATGAATGACAGTTTCCAGGAGTCGAAGTATAAGTGCCCAGAGGGAACCCTTGTCTTCCTCCCCCACAACGTGGCGGCTCTCAGCACGTACTTGTTCTTGAAGTTTGTGCTTCTCCTTCTTGGCTTCCTCCAGCTGCAGCTGTAGTTCTTGGATCTGCCCAATGTCAGTAGCAGACTGGTGAGACAAAAAAAAAAAAAAGTCACCCTGGGACCACAAGCTTTTCTGGGAAACCACCCCTGAAAATCCCTTCTTCCCCAACCCACAGATGTCTGTGTCTGTCAGAGCTTCTGTGATAATAGCTGTCTCCCCAAAGTTACCTCTCACATCCGCCCCAACATCCTTCATCTAAATGTTTGCTGAGTCACTCCATTATATAAGCCCGTGGGTTCGGTCAACTGTCCAGCACTTTCTTACACACCCTTGAGAGCCCAGACAGAAATGGGCTGGCCTTTGCACAAGGACCAGATTCCAAGGGAAGGGAACTATCCTGAGTGTCAGGTGACTGAGATTCTAGACCTGGGACACTGGCCTTGGCAAGCCACAGAGCCTCTCTGCCCCCTCTTGTCTCCCCATCTGTAAAATGGGCTCATAGTCTCTGTTTAGCCTCTTTACATAGGGTTCCTTCAGAGAGTAAATGGAGCAATGGAGAGTAAAGGTTTTTTTTTAAGTAGAACCAACCATGGAGCTTGATTATCTCAGAAGAGAGGGATTCCAGAGGGCAGGATGGCCCCCTTCACTCTCTATTTCCCATGTCTTTATTGTTAAAATTATTTAAAATGGGCATATGCATATAATGCTTTAGTAATTGAACAAATAAACCTCCATTTTGGACAAAAAATGAGAGTGATTCATAAATGCAGAAGATGGCATAGGCTATTTTTGCAGTGGATGTTCTAATGTCGATGATATCACTGATTATTTTTGTTGCTATTATTCTTTGTTCAGCAGAAATTCCATCAGGTCACCTCTCTGTCAGATGCACGTGGAGCCCGGAAGGCATTTCACCCCGGATCTTCTCTGGGGGCACAACGTGAGGAAGACGCTCATCGCTCCTGGAGGGAGCCGTTCTCCCCAGCCACACAGATCCCGGGAAGTCCTCGCCGCACCCTCAGCCCCACCGCAATGCCCCTGTTTGTCCCGTGCTGCCCCCATGCCCCCTGTTGTCTCCTGAGTCATCCCTCCTGTCCTCCTCTCCACCCCGCTGTCTGGCTGGCGTTGCCTTTCTCCCGGGCGCCGCAGCTTCCATTTATTCAACAGCTATTTGCTGGGCATCTGCTCCACGCCAGTCACCCTCCTTGGCTCTGGATACAGCACTGGACAAGGCGGAAGCGAGCCCTCCCATTGTGGAGCTGACGGTCTGGCCGCTGTGCTGACTGGTCCTTTGCAACTGCCCTTGCCCCTAAAAAGCTTGCCGGTGATTCCCTTCAACCATAAAATAAAACCCAAACTCATCACAGCCTCTAAGACCCTCATCTGATCCTCTTTCTCCCAGCCTCGCTGAGCTCGCCCCGTGCCACGTTCCCCTTGAGGGTCTCCTTTCAGGCTCTAAATACACCACTACAGGCCTTTTGCATGTGCTGTTCCCCTGCCTGGAACGCGCTCCCCAACCCCCACTCCAATCCAGTTAACTCCTGCTCCTCGTTCAGATCTGCCACCTCCTCAGGGAAGCCTTCCCTGACCTGCAACCTAGGTCAGGCTTTGCAGAATTGTATTCGTTTCCTTTCTGGACTCCTGGCTCTGTTTGCAAGTCTCCCCTCTGCTCTGGGCGACTGTGGGATAAAGTCTGGCCAGCCCACTAAACCATGAGGTACAGGAGAGGAGGAATGGGTTGTGCTTTTGCTCACCAAGGTATACTCATCATTGCTCACAGTGTCTAACACACAGCAAGTTCTCAGTGACTGTTAGATAGACAGACAGGTATAGACAGATAGATGATGGATAGATAAAGGTAGAAGGAAGGATGGATGGTTGGATAGGTGCATGAGTGGATAAATGGGTAAGTGGATGGAAGAATGGATGGATAGATGAATAAATAGAAGAATGAATAAATGAATGGATAGATGAATGAATAGGATGGATGGATAAATAGAAGAATGAATAAATGAATGGGTAGATAGATGAATGGGATGGATGGATGGATGGGTAGATGGGTGGATGAGTGGGTGGGTAGGTGCTTGGATAGGAGAGTGGATAAGTGAATGTGTGTGTTGATGAGCAGATGGATGATGGGTGGGTGAGTGGATGGATAAATGGATGTATGGAGAAATCAAAATCTTTCTTGGTGGAGATGTCTTCGAGAGGTGCACACACCATCTGAAGGTGACATTCTCCTCCCTTAGGGCCACATGAAATTTACAATTCCTTTTTGTCTCTGTGGTGTTCATCTCTCCAAGATCCTAAGACCAGTGAGTGGTCCACCCACATCACCTTCTCAACAGCCCCTCCTTAATCTTCCCCAAGCGCCTGAGCTTCCTCCACCCAGGCTGGTTCATCACCTGAGCAATGAGTTCCTTGTGCTTCTGCATCAGCTCATTCAGGTCATCCTGGTCCTCGTCAATGCGCTTCAGGAGGTCCGCTTTCTCGAACTGCAGCCGGTACAGCTGCTCATCCACCTGGTGGGAGGCAGGCCAATGGTCAGGGTGAGGTGGGAGGGTGAAGGGTGGGCAGGAGGGGCCTGATGAAGGGCAAAGGGAGGCTTGTGTGTGGGTGTATAAAGGTGGCCATGGGTGCCAATGGCTGGGGTGGGTATAACAGCTTGTATGCGTGTGTGTGTGTGTGTGTGTACTGGGCACGCGTGTGACTGTGAATGTCGGGGGTGTGCACCTAAATGGATTTATATCTAATCGCTTCTTGGCCTTTTGGCTAAAAGCAAGTGTGAATGGATTTATGTCTGTGTAAGCCACCTGGGAATCTATGTATGCACATTTTAAATGTTCATGTGACATATATATATATATATATATATATATAATTGCAAATCCCTGCACTCTCCCTGAGAACAGGGACTTGGTTCTGCTCACAGGTATATATCCCCAGCATCAAGCATCAGGCCAGCATGTAACAACAAATACATATTGGGGATGGATATATAAGTGGATGCGTATTGTCCCTATGAGGACATTATTTTGTATGTGAGTCTGATGATTAATGTGTATGTTCATCCCCATGTGTGTGCATGTGTGCATATGTGAATGCTTGTGGGCAAGTTCTTCTTAATTTGGTGCAAAAAAAATAAAGGACAAAAGGGCAAACAGAGATCTTAAGCAAGCATTTGCCTGTAAATCTCTAATTATACCTAAACTTTGGGATTTTACATATTCAGGAGAATATGTATACCCAGCAGGGACCTTAGAAACTCACACTCAATTTTCACCAAAATAATAAATCCATAATATATGTCCATTTGTCCCCATTCAGTGGCGAGCACAGTAGTTCTATATTATAAATGGCTGAATCTTCTTACAAGAGTGAGCCTAAGTGGACTCATGAGAGATGCCCTTGTCCCCACTTACAGGAACAGACATGCAGTAGCCCAACAATAAGGACGAAGTTCCATCTTAGGGCAACGAGCACACAGTAGGACTACGGCAGACACCCGAGAACTAGAGTGGTGAGCATGCCGTGGGCCCATAATAAACAGCTGCATTCCCGCTTTTGATGCTGAGCAAACAATAGGCTCTTATGGGATGCACCCTCACAGTACTGAGCACACAGTAGGTCCACAACAGGTTTCCTTCCTTACCGTTGCAGACAGGAGCACACAGCTGATGCTCCTATGTGCCCTCACACCTTTAGAATGATCAGCTCTCAGTAGGGTGCCTGCACCCTCAGAGTGCTAAGCACCCAGTAGGTCTATAATAAGTGCCCTATCCCTATCACAGACCTGAGCACCCAGTAGGCCTACAGTGGATGCTTGTACCTCCAAGGTGACATGCAATACGTTTATAATAAGTGCCCTCGTCCCTCTCATATTGCTGAGCACACAGTAGGCCCACGCCAGCTCCCGGAGGAGGAGGCCTGCTCTGGCCCGGGGCCCCACAGAGGCAGGAAGGGACAGGTACCAGACTCTTGCTTCGGGTCACGTTCTCCAGCTCGCTGTGCATGCTCTCCAGGTCTGCCGTGAGCACCTTCTGGGTCTTCAAGGCCTCCTCACACTTGGCTTCACTCTGCTCCAGCTGGACCAGGCCGGGAGGTGGGGAAGAGAAGGGAGAGGAGGGGGAGGGCAGTGGAGGGGAGGGGGGAGGAGAGCAGAGAAGAGACCTCCTTGTGAGGCTGCCTCCTTGAACGTCCTTCCCCTCCAGCCCACCCCAGCTCCTCTCCGGCGGCGGAATAATTTACATGCGACCCTCATGTCTTCCCAGCTATTCATCAACCCACACCTGGGAGGAAGCAAACGCGTTTGCATTTGAGGCAGCCAGGTTCTGCACCCACTCAACATGGAACTGGCGCTGGCCCATGAAATAAGGCGAGGCCACCCCCGCTGCAGTGCCGGAAGCGATTCCCCAGTCCCTTTTGGCAAATCCTTGCTGACGGCCACTCGGTGCCAGGCACGGGGTGTGCAGGGAACAATCAAGTTGACCCCTGCCCACCTGGAGGAGACATGCAGGGACAGGTAATGACAACCTCTCTGAGGAGTTCAGAGAAGAGCAGACCACTGGGAGGGATAGTGGGAACTCAGGATGGGAATGAAGGGAGGCTTCCTGGAAGAGATGCCTCCAAGGTGAAGTAGAAGGTCAAGTGGCTGCCAAGTAGAAGTTTTTAAACCTGGGTTCAGGGTTAAAAGAGTCTGTGAACCCCTCCCTTTTTTTTAGAGAGAGAGAGAGACAGAGACTTGCTCTGTTGCCCAGCCAGAGCGCAGTGACCTGATCATAGCTCACTGTAACCTCGAATTCCTAGGGCTTAAGCCATCCTCCTGCCTCGGCCCCCAGAGTAGCTGGGACTATAGCCACCACCATGCCCAGCTAGTTTTTTAATTGTTTGTAGACATGTGGCCTGGCTATGTTGCCCAGCCTGGTCTCGAACTCCTGGCCTTGAGCGCAAGTGATCCTTCTGCTTCAGCCTCCCAAAGTACTGGGATTGCATAGGCGTGAGCCACTGTGCCTGTCCTGAACCCCCTTTTAAATGGTATGCAAAATATTCTGCATGTGAGCATTTTCCCAGCTTCACAGCTCTCACTAGATTTTTGAAGGCTAAGAGCCATTGACTTAAATAAAGCATTTCTTTCTCACCCTTTTCTTATTCTCCTGCCCTCCTGTACACAGTAGGCCTCCTATCCTAGCAAAGTAGGGCCATCAAGACAGGTGCAGTTACCACGTTATGTGGCCCCAGAGGGTAGACATTCCCCATTCGAGAAACTCATACCCAGACACAGCACAAAGTGTGTAAGTTCTGGTGTTGGGAGCTTCTCCTTGATTTCTGAACTCCGGAATCTCTGAACAGAAACACTCCTAGAAATTGCCTATGCCCAGGGCTCAGAGAGGGATGGGCCATGACCCACAAGACCCCCTCTTCACGCCCCTGAGAACAATGCATTCCTGCAGCTGGGCTCAGCACAGGGCCCAAGGACTTGTGGCCCATTTCCCTTAGCGACTGGGAGGGATGGACACACACTGAGAAAATGATGAGGACGGCGGGAGGCAATTGGCATATTTAGAGCATAACCAACAGAGGAAACGAGATGTCGGGCACACGCTTATTTTCCTGCAGGTGACTCCCGCGCTCCTACCACTGCTAGGAGGTGGGTGGGAGGCCTTCCCTGAAGGCAGGCAGGGCAAAGCTGGTCCCTCATAGGAGCAGAAGTCAGAGGCCTCACTAAGAAGAAGCGTGTAAGCTAAGACCTAGAAGATGCAAAGGAGATGCCATGTGCGGATTTAGGAGGAAGAGTGCTCTGGCCAGAGGCAATAGCATGTGCAAAGGCCCTGAGGCAGGGACAGGAACAAACACAGTGCTGAGGAACAGAGACATCACAGCGTGGCACAGCCGTATGGAGAGAGGAGAGGAAGAGGAGATGCTGAAGAGGTGGACAGGGGTCACCTTAGGAGGCTCATGGGCTGGGCTGTAAAGCTTAGATTTTATTTCAGTCTGTCTGGGAGCCACTCGTGGTTTCTAAGGAGCTGCGGGGCGTGGTCTCCTTCACGCAGCTGTGGGGAAGATGAGCTTTCACGGGACAGGATTGGAAACGGGGTGACCAGTGAGGATGCTGCTCCAGTCCTGCAGGGAGGAGGTGGCGGAGATGCTCCGACCGGGTGCAAAGGGTGGAAGTGAAGAGGGATGGAAGGATCTGGACAGTCGGGTGTGCAGAGAACAACAGGTCTGGGCAGGCAGGAGCAGATGGGCCATCAAGGGAGATGATGTCACATGACTAATTGAGGAGAGGGAGGCCGCACGCAGGGCCCTGCTGCCAAGCCAAGTTGCTCGGCGCGGAGCCAGGAGGCGAGAGAGGGCCACCGTGAGTGACGCAGCACGGCAGGGCAGAACGGGCGACACAGTTCCCATCTGCTGGCTCCTCCGTCAGCCGAGGGTTTCAAGAGCCGGATCCCACAGGGCCTCCAAGCCACGGGAGAAAGGAGGCTCTGTTTTTATCCCCATTTTGCACAAGGTCTAAGGTGCAGGATCCATGAACGCTCCTTCCTTTCACTTGTCTGCTTGGAGCGGGCGGGGCGGGGACAACAGACCCCCAGACAGAGATGAGCACGGGCAGAGCGCAGTCGACCGAGGCAGCTGCTGGTCTTCCGAGCTCCTACCGCGCTGGAGATAGGATTATCTTGGCCCTGGTGGCTTTGGCATTAGCAGCCGCACCTGCTACTGTTGCTTGGGGACCATTTCCAGGGCACTGTGCTTTCTCTGTCTTGCTTCATAAAAGTCCCCCCCACACACACACCTCTAGGAGGGAGGTGCCGGCATTAGGACCCTTCGATAAACAAGGAAACAGAGACGCACTGGGGAAAGTGACTTGCCCGCGGTCACAAGCCTGATCGGTGGATAGCCGTGGGTCCGACTCCAGAGCCCAAGCTCTGAACCTCCGAGCTGCAGGGAGAGATAACTCACTGGGAATTCTGACTGCATGGGTTGAATGGATTAAAATGAAAGAATAGCTCTGTCGCAGAGAAAGTGGTTAGCTCGGTGGCTTGGTGCCGTAACAGACGCAGTGTCAGGAAGGCGTGGACCAGGTCGTGGTCTGCAGAACCCAGAGTTTGCATCACCGTGGGAGCACTCACACGTCACCCTCTGAGGAAACGTGCGTCATTCCTGTAGCCTTCCAGAGATGAGCAAGCGCGTTCCAAAGGAGGGAGGAAGGAAACCAACCTTACGGATGCTTGCTAAGGGCCAGTTTCATCGTGTGCGTGGTTCAGAGCTTGGGCACTGGCCCCAGCCCTGAGGGAATCTGCCTTTCCCAGTAAGTCACTGATCTGGCTGTGCCTCAGTTTCCTGCTCTGTGAAATGGGGGCGATTCCAGGGTCTCTGCAGGACAAATGAGTGAAAACACGCCAAGTGCTTAGCACAGCGCCTGGCATTGAGAAACACCATAAAACGGTAACAGCTGTTGTCTGTGCTGTCGTTGTGACAGCTGTCGTTGTGAGGTCCTTTCACCCCAGAACAGCCTGAGACGCGGGGGGTTTTTAACCCCATTTCAGAGATGGGAAAAACGAAGCAGAGGCGAAAAGAACAGGCCAAGTCACAGAGTGAGGACAAGCTGCACCTCGGCACCGACAATCTTACGGAGGAACTTTAGGCTTTCGGCTTTCTGCGTGGCTGGGATGGGTGGGGGGAGGGGTCCCTGACCCCAGGGGCCTACAAGTCAAGCAGGTCCAAATCTTAATAGGATAGAGAATGGCAAGACCAGAGATTTCCCAGCCCAAGGCCTCCACCGGGCAGGCTGTCTTCGTGCTGAGCTTTAAAAGTTTCAATTTATTACACTTTAGGGAGCGGGAAGAAATACGAGGCCATCGCGGGCTGATTTTCCATTATGGATGACCTGGCGTAAGAATAACTCACTGCACATTATTTCCATATTGAAGCTGTTTGACTGATGTTTTTATGAAGTCGCTGGCAAGTCCTGTTAGCACCGAGATCAGATCCTTCAGCGGCACGACACCCGTCCAACACCACTCTGAAAATGCCTTTCCCCAGCGGAGCTCCCGGCGGAGCAGGCAGAGAGCGGAGGGGAACAGAGGTGAGCAGGTGACAGGTGATTCCTCGGGAACAGTCATTCATGTCCACCCCCCCAGCCCTTGTGGCCAGGGTGGCAACGAGGACCAGAGATGATGACAGCAGATGCTTCCAACCCCTCAGCCCCGAGTCACCATCACGTCCCCAAAGACAAGACCTCTTGGGTTCAAACTGGATCTCCATAATACGGGTGGACGGGTTTATAGTGAGACAGAGGCCCTGTGGTTGCCATCCCTCCCCTGACCTAGTGTGTGATTGACCCCGCTGTACGCTGGACAACACAACACCGCTGATGGGATTTAAGTTCGCTATGGTTTTCTTTCTCTTCCAACGTTTACTTTTTGCAAAATCACTATAATAAGGGCACAAGCATGTGGTCGCAAAGCACCAAAACAGCCGCCATACCCAGGAAAAGCATCTCCCTCTCACACAAGGTCGAGTCTCTTGCTCCCTAATTAAATCAGCCGGCCTTCCCCAGACCTGCAAGGCAGGCATCTGTACGGGCCTTACCCGCCCTTAAGGCAGGACCCTGCCCTCCGGTAAATGGGTGCATGCCCACTCCCAGGCCTCCGCATGCCACAGTGACAAGAGGGAACGTGCTTCCCCCACGCATAAACTACGTGTTGCTAAGCTCTGGTCTGGAGATGCTCGGCGAGCACTGTGGAGGATGCCAAGGACCTTGAAGCTTGGGGTCCGCAGGGGCAGGACGGCACGAGCACCGTCTGTGGCCCAAGGATGGATGGGAGGGCGAGGTTGCATCACCTCAATGTTCTCCACCATGACGGAGAGAGGAGGGGAACCCACGGCCTTCTGATTTCAAGGTTTTAAGCACTAAAGGAAGCAAGAAAAGCTTCATCTTTCTCTGCTGCACCCCTTTTAATAAAAGGATTTGTTCTGTAAAATTTGGATTCAGTCAAAAGGCTGCAACTAAGGACCTAGAAGGTTACAAGTGTCCCTAAGGCTGTGGGTTTCCCACATCTGCTGGGGTTCCAGTCCCAACGCCTCCATCTATGAGCCTGTGACCTTGAGCAGGCTACTCAGCCTCTCTGAGCCTCTGTTTTCCCTATCCCCAAAATGGGAAAGAAGTGGTTCACGTCCACTGAGCAGGACTGCTGAGTACAGTTGTATCAGTGGTGCACTGCACAAGCCTAGGGGATGCTATGTACGTAGGTTATGCGGATGAGAATTTACTTTGTGCTAGGCACTGCTATGGATACGTTTTATGTACTATTAATAATTCACTTAACCTTCACAACAGCATTCTCAGGTACTGTCAATAACCATTCCTGCTGTTATAGTTGAGGAAACAGGAATGGAGAGGTTGAGTGACAAGGTCCTACAAGTACTAAATGGCAGAGCAGGGATATGAACCCAGGCGGTCTGGCCACCACGTTCCCACTCTGAGCCTTAACACCACACTCCCTCTGAAACAGCGGTGGCCACCACAGACATCTGTAGGAGACAGCCTGCATGGCACCTGTCCAGCGTCCCCTTCCCCCCTTCTCTTGATACAAGGGCCCCACCTTCCCTGCGAGAAATGTCCCTCCCCACACATCTGTGTATTTCTGGTGGTGCTGATCCTGCCCTCCAAGCCCAGAGAGGGGCACGTGACCCAGCCTAGCCAATCAGAGCATCACCTCCTGTTGCCCATAACACTAATAGTTGCTTCCGGGGTTATAACATACATGACACCAAGATTTTTGCTGAGACTGTGGAAATGAAGTTCACGCTTTCTGAAGCAGAACGAAAGCCTGAAGTGTCTGGGGGCCTTCTTCCCATCTAAGAAGACAAGCTGATATTGAGGGAACTGAGCTAAGAGATGGCGAGAGACACATTCTTGATGACATGGTAGGGGCACCTAGATCTAGCCAAGCCTGAAAGCAGCCCTAGGCTCAGAACTTTTCAGATATTTTGGCCAACAACTTCCCTTTTTCTACTCAAGTCAGTTGAACTGAGTTGCTGCCACCAGAACCCAGGTATAGAATGAGTGAGTGATTTAAAAGAGACAAGGAATATAGGGTGTCGGCCACAGAGTAAACACTCGAAACCACTGTGACAGTGTTTACTGATGCTAATCTGCCAACAAGTCAGATGAAAGTAGTTCTACCCAAAACCCTTGATAGAATAACAATCATTTACTGTTTCCCTATTCTGTGTATGGATCTCTACCCATGGCGGGAGTAAATATTCCCCCTCTCCAATTGCTCCAGGAGGAAGAAAGGAAGGAAGGAGATCTCTTCGACACTGGCCATATTAGGCACTGCCTGGGCCACTCTATATTCATGATCTCTAAAGCCCAGAACAGCCCTGCAAGGAGCAGTCAGCCCTCGTCACTTGACAAATGAGAAAACTGCGGCCCAGGGCACCGAAGTGACTTGTCCAAGGTCAAACTCGAGTCTGAGTCGACGAGACTCCACACCCACGCCAGGCCTGGGCCACCGCACGGCCCCCTCTGCGCACACGTCTCCGCTGCTGCCGTCTCCCCGCACCCTCTCCCGTTCCATTCAGTGTGAGCGCAATTGAGATTCCCATCACACATAAGTCAACTACAAACCGATGAATAGCATTACTTTTCTATGCAAAGCCATCTGCCTGCTTTAAATACCTGGGTAAAATGTTTGCTTTGGATTTATTAAGCTACTAGATGAGTCGGCTAGACATATGGAGTGAGGTGGGGAGAGGAAAGATTCTGATATTTTAGCAGAGTGATTTGAACCTGGATTTCTGGGTCGTCTTGAACAACTCAGGGGATTTAAAAATCTTGCATTGCAAATGTCACGGGGAAGGCATTCTGGTTAGAGCAGGACAGTGTCTTTGGCAGGCTTATCTCAGCACATTCCAGGCCTTGACATCCCATCCGGGCACTCGGAGAAACCAGCCTTCCGCATTAAGGTTTTCCCTGAAGGGAATCACCCACAGCTCACGCCAGAGACAGCCCTGACTTGCAACAAAACTGTGAAATGCCAATGTATTCAAAATGTCAGGCCAGGTTCCCCAGCGGTCTGTGTGGCTCAGAAGTCTGATGACAGTGACTCAAAGGCAGATGTCCCAAGACCGTGTGCTAGCTACCCTCGGTGCCCTGGATCTCGAACTATGTGGGTATATATATTACACATTCTACAACTTTCCTGACCTTCTGCTAGGAAATCATCATGTATGGATGCGCCGAAACTCTTCCCAAACATGTGCTTTTCCATCCTCTTCAGACTAATAATACTCATTATTAGTAGTAGAATAATCATAACGGCTCGCTATGTCATGCTTACCACGTTGCTATAAGCCTGAAATGTGTCTCCCCAAAATTCATGTGTCGGAGCCCTGACCACTACTGTGATGGTATTTGGAGATGAGGCTTTGGGAGGTAATAAGGTTTAGATGAGGCGACGAGGGTGGGGCCCCCAGGATGGGATTAGTGCCCTTGGAACAAGAGACACCAGAAAGCTTGTTTCCTCTCTCCCCACCACGTGAGGACACAGGGAGAAGGCACCTATCTGGCTGCAAACCAGGAAGGAAGCCCTGGCCAGAACCCAGACATGCGGGCACCCTCGTCTCAGACTCGGCCTCCAGAACTGCGAGAAATCAACGTCTGCTGTTGAAGCTACGCAGTGTATGGTATTTTGCTAGGGCAGCCTGAGCCAAATAAGCCACACATATATGTTAGTTCGTAACATATAATCTGCTTGCGAAGTAGGTGTTTTCGCTCCCATTTGATAGACGAGGAAACTGAGGCTCAGAGAGGTTAGTTAATTTGCCAAGGACACACAGTTAATAAATGGTGAAGGTCCTAAGTTATCTTTTAAATCCACAGCTTTTTCTTGTGAGCTCTGTGGCATGCGCTCACCGCCTGCTGAGTACAGCAGGTCTTCCTTCGCTTGTCTTACATCTATTTCTTTGAGGGTTCAAGAGTCCAATTCATATTTCTGTATTTTAGGATCTAAGGACTGCTCAGGTCCTCCATGACTGAACAGACTTCAAAACCTTCCTTCCTGGCTTCCTCGCTGGTGACGATGGATTGGGAGCACGCTGATGCTCCCAAGAGAAAGAAGTAGAAAACCAGGATAAAATACCCAGAAAAGGCCCTCCCTGCGCCCCTGTCTTTTTCACACCCCCTGCTTTTATTATATTCTAGCGCCGCTTTGCTCCCCAAACAGCACGGCGTCCGTGTGCCTCCATGTCTGCCTTCCCGCGGGGCGTCGGGCTCCTGGGGGGCCACCCGGCTCTTGCTCGACTCTGGGTCCC